>PVLD010009855.1:40129-74369 GCA_004027595.1 Dinomys branickii | reverse complement strand
TCTGACTAAATTTGCATGTCTGTATATGGGTCCATACATCTACAATTCGAAGATATCAATGGATAAAACAACAACTACTGTTGAGACCATATCACCTTGTCTATAGATTAGTTGTGATTGTACTATTTTCTATGATAATAGGTGTCTGTTTGTCAATATGTTTTTGTACTTTTATGTTTCTAAAATAAAAAAAAATAAATAAATAAAATAAAATATAACAAATGTATGCAGATTCGGAGCAGGAGGCCCGCTAAGATAATCACAAATGCATTTTATGAAAATAAAAGGGACAAATGCCCTTAAATACAGAGGGGATAGGCATTTTTAAAAGACATCTTTAAATAGTATTTTGTTTTGCACTTTCTTCTTCAAACTGTTTTTCAAAGGCTGAGCCCATTATCAGCACAGTCACTTCCTGGAACTTAGAGAGAAAATAGCTACAGTGCACACTAATGTGTGATCCTCTATAACTTTACTTGAACTTGGCATTCAGCCTGATTTACACCCTCGGGGCCTCTGAGGGGCTTTCCAGGGGCAGCTGACAGTGAGGTCCCCATCTGGGCCTAGAAAAGGTTAGTTTAGTGTGAGCCCAGAGAAGGTGGAGTCCCCATCAACGGTGAGGGCAGGAACACAAATGTGGGACAACTGTGATGCTTTTATCTGCTCTTATCCAGCGTGGAGTCTCACTGCTGAAGTTATTTTCAGTTAAGAGCTGTAGTGGTTGTTTATTGTGTCAACTTGAGAAGTTTAGAAGTTTAACTAAGCGACTCAGCAGGGGCCCAGGCTCCTCACTTTGTAAATACCCTGAGCTTGTGCAAAAGGAGGGCACAGAGATGGTGTGAGGGCTACAGCTATATTAGGAGGTGCTGCTTATAATAAAAGGGAAATGAGGAAGGACTGATGGTTGGTTCTTCAGAGGAACGCCAGTCTTCACCTTCTGCTTGGGCATGGTCTCCTGGCTTCTGATGCAGACTGTTCAACATCTGCCTGGGACTTTTCAACTTTCACAGTAGACTCTTCAGCCTTTTGGCATGGATCCTTCAGGCTTCTGTCACCAGCCCATCAGCCTCCTGATACAGATTTGCACTGAAACTGCAGTGAGCTCCAGACCTTGGACTGAACCCTTCAGTCTCCAGTGTGCAGACACCCTCTGCATGCTTCTTCATCCAACTCTGGCTGACCATCATAAGCAAATGTAATTGTAATTTCTTATACATTTGTATATCTTGTGTTATATCTTGTAATTTCTTATACATTTGTATATCTTGTGTTATATCTGTTTCTCTAGTAAACCCTGACTGGTACAAGATGCCTTTAAATATAGCAATAATAAAACCACTAGACTATTCTAAGTGTTCATAAATATTAAGCTGGAGGGAGGACAAGGCATATAACTTATGAACCAACTTGCTTCTTTTCTTATGGCTAAAATGACATCTCTCTTATGGTAAAAATATGTTTTTATCTTCCACCTTGTTATGTGTGGAATTCTCCTTTTTCCCTTATGAGGGAGGAAGGGTATAGAACTCGGAATGATATGTTTTTAAAAAAAACGATACCCAGGGAGTCACCATGACATTGTTTTACATTTGCAAAATGAATCTTTGCCTCCATCAATTAATGAGATGAGCATTTTAAATGCATCATTAAAGACTAACATGCAAATAATCTCAGCAATTATAAGGGCACCTGGGTCTGGGCCAGGGGAACTTGTCACTTGACTACCCAGCAGCATAAGGAGCAGTCCCCATGCCACCTAACCACTCCTTAAAAAGTGTGAATGGGCATATCCAAGGACCCCAAACTCTCCCTGAACCAGCAATTTCACCCCTCTGTGCCTAGCTCATTCACAAGGGCCTCAGAGCAGGCAAGGTCTGCATGTCAGGTCACTCTATGCTGTACCGATGGGCAACAAAGCATGCAGAAGTCACGTGCCACAGAGCTGGAGCCAATACTAGATTCTCTTCATTTCATTTCATTTTTTGTGGCAGAGTCTTCCTCTGCTGCTCAGACTGGTCTCCAGTATGTGGGAGCACTGACCTCCCTTCTCAGCCTCCTGAGCAGCAACGTCTCCAGTTGCATCCCGCCACACAAGCCTAGGTTCTTGCCCAAGGCTCCTCTACCATGGGAGACCTAAGCAGGCTTCAACCTCCAGGATTTCCTGTGAATCTGATAGAATTGCAAGTCTCACCTGACCCCTCCAGCCTCCTTTTCCAGGTGCTTCCCTGAGTCTCCGTGCAGTGAGTGCATGGATTTTTCTCTGCACCTCCTGCTCCCTTGCTCCAGGAGGCCCTTGCTGGCTGGTGTCCTGGCCAGGTCACTCTCCTGTCTCTGACCAGGCAGGTGCCCTGAGCCCTCAGGGAGTCTCCTCAGACAGCATTTCCTGTGTGCGTTCAGCCTGTGACTTCAGTCTTACTGTAATTGTAACTTCCACTTGGTGGCCAGTGCTGGGGACATACATCATTATTCTTGATCCAGTAGGCTCTACAGCTCTGGAATCAGGTAACCTCAGCTCCAACATAGGAAAAGCAGTCGCATATCTACTGGACACATATTCATCTTTCCTTGTCATTTTTCCCTAAGCAATACAGTGCAATAATTGTCACACAGCATTTGCGTTCTATTAACTGTGAAATGATGTGCTTTGTAATATTTGGGACGTTGTGCACAGGTTACATGGAGGTACTATGCCATTGTACCTAAAGAACTGGGAAACCACAGGTTTTGGTATCCATCCTCCCAAACAATTCCCCGAGGAAACCAAGGGACAACTGTGTACATTAAATTAAAATTGGATATTTGATTGATAGAGGTGTGTCACTTCCAGTGGTTATTTCTGAATTGTACTATGCTGCTTCCCTCACGTAAATGCATTTGACCACTGTGTAGCAGAGAATGTTTGCGTTTGCCGCACAAATGACTGCACATGGGCCTCTCTGCGATAACCGTTACCGCAGCAGTTGGCTTCGGACCTGCTGCTCTGTGCCTCCATCAGCACCAGGGCGGGTGAGTGCTAATGACGTCTCCCTGGGTTCTCTCTCCTCACTCCTGATCCTGGTCCACCCCCAAACTGGGTATAACTGCTTGCTGTTGCTCTGGTTTATTTTTAAGAAACAAATTTAATCTCCCAAGTTCATTAGCTGTTGACTAAAGCAAATTTTCTGCTTATTTCCATTAATTTTTTGTGATTGTTTTCTTTCAGCTCAATAGCCTGAGTTCTTCCTGACAATGAATCTACCTACCTTTCATGGTACTACTTGAGGAGCTGAGCTTAAAAAAGGGCAAATTCTAACCAAGTATTCTTTTTTTCACAGCCACACAAATTCATTTAAATTTTCTTTCTTTTTTCAGTTTTCATTTTTATTAGCCCATGCTGGCAGTGCAGAGACTGCGTGCCTTGTGTGGAGTCAGTGCTTGGACAGAACACATCTTCAATTCTTTTTCCTCCCTCCTCTCCCCCCGTCCCCTCCCATCTTTTGACCCCCTTCCCACTGGAACAAAATCTGTCTCCGCACATCCTCTTACCTTTGTTCTGCTCTCTAACCTATTCTTGTAGACCAAGGCCATGCAGACCATCTTCCAGCAGCACTGCCTATGTGACCGGGCTGTGGGCTTGTGTGGACACCCACTGAAGTGATAGCCGCGCTCGGTGGTCAGAGGACACTGCAGTCACATCTACTGTCATTTGCATTTCTCTGCCTTCAAAGCTTTGGTATTCACTTCCTGTGATCTGATCCTGTGAAAAATTAAACATTTGTCTCTTCCAGCTGCTGGGGTAAGAGCACTTCTACGTATGTTCTATTTTAAGAATCTCGAAACTGGTGACCTCACCCAAAGCCTTCAACTAGGACCCAGCATGTGAGATGGCTGGACTGGAGCAGGCTGACAGCGCCAGCACCGAGAGGGTTTGAAGGAGCAACTTGGGATGGTCACACCATACCCGACATCCAGGGCTGCAGCCAGCTGCTACTAGCTGAATCTCACATGGTCTGCAGGACCAGAGGCATCACCTTTCTGTGGTACCTAGACCTGCACAGGACCTGGTGGAACTTTTGGTTCTTTAAAAGCCACTCATATTGCCTGAGCTGTTTCCTGTCTTATTGTATGTGTACAGAATCACTCAAGTATACATCGGTATCTAAAACTTCCTCAGTTGATAAAATTGAGTGTGCCTCATTTTTCTGGGCACTGAGCCCGGTTTGGCTTAACTTTTATGGATTCTATGGATCATGTCCCAGTTGTTAGTAGTGTAGCTAACACTGAATGAAGAGGCAAGGTGGTGTGGCTTGAGGAGATAATCCTACAGAAGACAAGCTGGGAACCAGCTCCGAGCCTGAGGCTGCGGTGCCACTCCAGGGAGCCCGCCGTGAAGCTGTGTGTTCAGGCATGAAAGGAAAGGTCTCAGGCTCTAAAGGACAGACTTCCAGAGCAGACCAGACCCAGGCTCTGGCCAGCCCAGTGAAGCAAGCTCAGGAGGCCTGGTGCTTACTGTGTCCCTCTGGGCTCCCATTCCCTACTCCAATGACAAAATGCTTGATAATTCCGAAAGACCTGCACTGCCCTAGGAAAGTGCATGGGAAAGGTGGCAAGTGTGTCGTGGGAGCTTCAATGGGAAGCACCGGAGAATCCAGACTCTATTAAACAAGCCATGTGCCCAAGCATACAAATGTCTTTCACGAAATTCCAAAAAGTAAAACTCATTCCAGTGGACATCAGAAAAGTGTACCCCGGGGTTGCTAAAAAGTTGCTAACCAGTCTGTAAGATTTTGCTCCAGTGCACTCATACCTCTCTTGTTACTGAGGTGAACACACCACCAGCCTATGGGGGCCTCAGATTGATACCAGAAAAGGAGATCACTTGGGGCTATGCGGTGCACTTGCTGACAGCTTTCCAACTGAGCCTAACACAACTGTCTGACTTGTGTTGACTGAGCCAGGACCCCTCCTCTTTCTCCTGAGAGCAAGACCATCATCCTTGGCTGTGGTCAGGGTGGAAAGGAGTCACTGCTGTTCACTGGAGAAAACCACCGAAAGTCGGGCTTTGGTGTCCAGCTCTAGAGGACCCCACCAAGTTTCCATTTTCAGCACAGATAGGTGTGCTGTGTGGACACTTGGTTCAAACTTACCTTTAACTATTTTCTGCCTGAACTAATTGGAAAAATTATATCATTCTTCTGCTACTGTTTTGAGAGCAAGAACTGGCCTAAATGAGAGACTAATTGCTTTTGTGTTACATTTGTTTTTTCAATTAAGATGCATTTGAGAGTTTTACAGACATTTAATGAATCACAGTACGTTTAAGTATTTTCCTTAATGAGAACGAATGAGTTTCTCAATTTCAGTACAAACTGAAGGGGGAAAATAGTTCCAATATAATTAGTCAGTCTACAAATGAATCTTTATGATTCTTTTCAGAGATTTATGACCAAGGGACCATGACTTCCAAGACGAACTCCCACCAAACAATGAAGTGAAATCAGGGAACCTATAAAACTTCGTCAGGACTGCTGTGAATGGGAAACTGAGCTGGTAAACAGAGGAGGCCCAGCCCCTGTAGCTGTGAGGTCCAGAGCAGCGTGGGTGAGGTGGACCCCAGGCCCTGACTCACACACCAGAGAGCTGCCTGGAGCTGCAGGTGCAGAGGTCAAGGCAGTGACTGGACTCAGCCCCCAAGGTTGTGCACAAGGGCGGAGAAGTGTGCCTTGGCGTCCTAGCTCTGGTCACCTTAGCGCCGGCATCTGTGTGATCAGTCCCCGCAGCCAGCAACCGGCCCTGGCAGGGCCACCGCTGTGCCCAGATTCTTGGCCGAGGCATATGGCTGAGGCCACATTGAGTGAGCACTCTGGGCAACACAGGAAAGGGAGGTGAGTTTGCCAGAAAGGGAGCAGATGGATTCTTGGTAGAGAAAATTGCAAAGTAAATGCTCATCCATAGACGTCACTCTTTCTTCTGGGAAACGTTTGGAATGAAAATCGAGAAGAAACATAGCAGGTCTCTGTGCCCCAACACCCAGAAGTACAACCTACTAACACTGTGACATGTTTCTTTCACAAGTCGCCTGCATTTTTCCCTGCATAGCCTCATCTGTTTCATGTTTAGCTAATTGGCTTCATTTCCTTCACACATCCATAATCAAAATCCACATATTCTTGGGTTGTTCAATTTTTCCTTCTCTAACCTTATTTAGCATTATTATGTGGAGGCTTTTAGAAGAATCAACAGAGTCACCATGCTAATTCCTCCTAAAGAAAAACTAATCTCAGGAAATCAGACACTTAAGTTTATTCTGGCCTTGGAACAAATTGGTTGGTGCAGAAAGACTACAAAACCCCTCCCTGAAAGTCACATATATTTTATTTTGAAACAGCCTCTCTCCAATGGAGCTGCTATGGTGATTATTTTTTGTATTTGTCTCTGGATGATACTTTATAGCATGAACTTTAGGAATACCTTGCACTATTTTGCCTAACGTTTCATAACTTACTTGGCTAATCTCTACTTTGGAACTTTAAATATTATAATTTTAAACTGTTAGATGTAAAAATAAGTTCAAGGAATATTCTTGAATATAAATTTTGTTTTGTATCTCTAATTATTTCCCAAGGATAAATACTTCAAAGCTGAGTGGTCTGAAATATTTTCAGTCGCTTCATACACTTTGCCAGAATGTCCTGCAGAAATATGGCTCCATCTACGTTCAGTCTCACTCTCGTTAATATGTAGCACTAAAGTTGCTCCATTTTAAATATAGAAATGGTACAACTGTATAGTTAGGAAATTCAAACAGTCCTATTATTTTGATAAAATATGCTTTGGCCACCCCTGCTGATTGATACTGTAAATCTATGGAATATGTTTTCACCTCTTCTGGATTATATTTATAAATCTGGATTACAGTGATTAATATCTGTACTGTGAAGTAAGAAAAGTAATGGTATTATCAGGGTTTTCCAGAAAGACAGAATCAAAGAGCTGGTAAACACTGATCCTGTGGGATTTATGGGAACTGTTTCCCACAGTCACAGAGCTGAGAGTTCCCATGGCAGCCGACCATCTATGGCCCTGAAACCCTGGGAGTTGGTAGCAGGGCTCAGCCAAAGTCCAGAAGTCTCAGAATTGGAAAAGCTGCCAATGGACTCTGAGTTTGAGGCCACAGGTCCAGGAAACCATGGAGCTGCTGGTCCCAGAGTCTGAGGCCAGGAGGGTGGGGTCCTGGAATACAGGGGCAGGAGGAGCAGGGCTCACAGCTGCAAGAGAGAGCTGGGAGAGAATTTCGTCTCCTCTTACCCCTTGTCTGTTACACTGGGCCTCTGAGATGGGCTGGTGCAGCCCACATGGCCACAGGCAGCTCTTCCTCACTTGGATGCTGAAGCAAACCCCAACACCTGACCTCATAAGACAGCATGCAGAACATAGGCGACCGAAGCCCAGGGTGAGGGGGGCCTGTCTGACACAAAGAAGCTTGAGTTGGGCAGGAGAAGAGCTCTGGTATGTGAGCAGACATCAGGCATCATCGACAATTATGCACTGCAGATTCGAACACAGCCAGAAGAACGGGCTCTGAATGTTCTCACCACCAGCAAATGACCAGCACTGGAGCTGACAGACAGGCTGACAGCGCTGACCCGTCACACACAGGGCACTGTGCCACACCCTATAAACACGTGCAATGATTACACGTCCCTGAGAGTTAATAAACGAAATTTTAAAAGGGCATTCCCTTCCAGAAAGAGCCTCACAGACGCACTTAGAAATGGAGCCTCACCAGCTATCTGGGTATTACAGTTTGTGTCTGGATGTCTCCCAAGGCCTCCCGCAGTCATGAGGTGGGGCTTTTCAGAGGCAGCGGAATCTAACCTGGAGTTTGGGATTGCTTGGTTCATTGTCTAGTGCTGGGGTTAGGGATGTGAGTGCTGTACCTGCCCTGCATACAGTATAAGGGACAGAAAGAGTCTTGTCTCCCCTCTGTTTGCTCTTACTGCTTTTGCCGTCTTCCACCACCACGAACTGTGGCCACAGCACCCTGCCTTGGAGCCAGCTGATGATGGGCTGAAACGTCTACAGATTGTGAGGTAAATAAACCTTTGCTCCCTTAATTGCGGGTGTTGAGTATTTTGTCTCAGCAATGAGACAAAAGTAACTAAGACACCGGGTGTCCCTCAGTTGGTTAGGTTGACACATAAAGTATCTGTTATACCAGTGTGACTTATCTACACTACCTCCCTACACCTTCTCCCACACACAGATTATAGATTAGACATAGATGTAGAGATTTAGGATGTACATTCAGGTATATAGATACCGGTATGGGTTATGACTATAGATATGAAGATATAGATTTATAATGTATTAACGTTATCCCTTAGTTATTACAGATCAGTCCCACAGTCTCCCAAATGAGTGTGCAGCAAATGCTCAAATAAAAGAGTCAAGTGGTAAGATTTTAGGGCTCTAGGAGGACCAAAACCTTCTAGTAGAATTCGAGATTCCCTGGGGGCTGAGGCAAAGATCTCCTCTGGGCAGCCATATTTGTTTAGTTATCAAAATAAGGGAGGGGAGTACTGAGGAACCACTCAAGGACTTCTCAAGTAAGACATTACATTAATTTAGGAGAATTATGTTATCTGAGGAAGCTCTCTACCTACGAGTGTGAGGACTGAGGCTGTAGTCTTTTATCTAGTTGACTGAGGTTGGAGCCCTTAGTTGCAGCCTTGTCTTGTCCTTTGAGGAATCAGGGCTTCACCAGCCATCACAGGCCTCAGTAGGGACCAGTAACTCACAGATGTTCACTTACTATGAGTCCATGTCCATCTCCAGACAAGGGTCCTAGGCTTTAGATGGACTCACAAGTAAACATGGGAAGTCAACTGGTTAATTTAAATCCTGCCCAGAGCCACTTCATAGTGGTCTCTATCGATTTAGAAATATCGAGTTAGACATAGATATAAATTATAGGTTCAAAGGTATAGATTATAGATTTAGATCTGTAGATATATATTTAGTTATAGATTATAGTCATAGATTATAGACATACATATAATCACTGCATTTGGCATATTTATGCATACTAGGCAAGTTCTCTGCCAATGAGCTACATCCTCAGCCCCCCCCATAATCTGATTTCGTGACCCTGACAGTATTTACTTCTACCCCATGGGAATTTGCCAAACTGGCAGAATCTCTGCCCTTGCCACTGGGTGCTGGTCAGTGTCCTGCTCAGTAATCAACCATCAGTAGATAAACACAGATACCCCAAATTCCAAGGACCCAAGAAATAGAAAATCCAAATGGATCTTTAAAAACTTCAACTATAATTTCACCAACATGGAAGTTTACATTAAACATGAGACTCAGTAAGATAAGTCTTACTGAGTTTTTATGCTTTGGTTTCATTTAGCTTTAAATATTTTGTGTATTTGACATAAAATTTTGAACTGACTTAAATAGCATGGAGCTTTATATAGCTTAGCATTCAGTAATATCTATCTCTATGTTATATTTTATAGATTATCACTGAAAGACCTTTTGAACACTGACAATGTGCTGCACTGAGCCATGCTTAGGGACGGTTAGTGCAATAAAAATACATTTGTAGCAGTTTCCACTCTTCCATCAACCAACAGATATGATGCTGTCTTATAAGATCAATGTGTGGGTAGAGCATCATGTTAGAGCTTCCCATCGGAAATATTGTACTCGTTTCATAGTTTGCCCAATACCAAGCAGATCGCTTCATGCAGCTGTGGGGGTCAGGAAGTAAGAGCCCCTGCAGCTGTGTGTGCAAAACCCCAAGCACACTGCATGATCTGCACTGGCTCAGAACCAGGCACCTCCACCAGCCCCTGTGGCAGGTAGGGGAGAGGAGCCACTCCTTCAGGGAGGAGGCTTGAGGCAGGGAGGATGGTGGAAGCAGCTTTCCAACAGCCACAGAGAGCACCCAGGTTTGCAGCTGGACCACAGCCAGCACACACGAGAAGACGCCCATGATGTAGGCTTCTGGGACCTGCAATAACCAAGAGCACTTGCCTCAAATGACAAGGGGAGGCCTCCAGGCTCTGACACCTGGCATCTCAGGCCAAGAGTGCTTCTTACTGGCCAGCTGCACCCTGAGGAGAGAATCCTGGCTACTAAATCTCTGCTTCCACTTTGACCTCTGTGTGTCCTGCTTAGTTCTGTACAAGAACCTGGGGCAGTCACCACCTGGACACCACCCCGGTGCCCTCATGTGAGTCCACAAAATGGAAGAGATTCCATAATGGAATCTCCACATCACTGCATCCTCGTGAGGCCAAGGAGGCTGGAGATCCCTCCCTCTGCTCATCCTGAGGATGCAGGGGATCTTCTGTCCTGAAACTGCCCTTCCTCCATGAGGAGCATTGTCATTTATGCACAAATATGAGGGGATTATAAAGAGATAATATAGTTAAATATGAAGAATGTAAAAATATTCTGCAGAAAATATGTATCCAGTGCCAGGTGTGGTGGTGCATGCTTATAATCCCAGCACTCAGGAGACTGAGGAAGGAGGATCGTTGTGAGTTGGAGGCCAGCCTGGGCTACAAAGTGAGTTCAAGGCCAGCCTGAACCGCATAGCAAGACCCTGTGTCAAAAAGACACACAAAAGAATATGTATCCCACCTCTGAGTAACTACTCTCTTCATGTTTTTCAGGAATAAAAATTCATCAGTTTAATGAAAGCAATGAGAATGATACCCTAGCATTCCTCCCACTCAGTAACCCCAGAAACGACAGAAAACTTTTGGTTGGGGTTGATTCCATAAGGCAAGTGCTGTGTTTAATTTTCTGTCTCATTTTAAATTTTTGTTTCAGTTTATTAAGAGGAGGGAAAAGAGGGCCCCTTGAAATACAAGTTACATTTTCATAAACCTGACCAGAGCCCATGAAACCACAGCCCTTCTACTACAGGAAACTTTCTCTGTGACACCACAAAAATAAGACACTGATTGTGTCAAAGGGTGTTTTAAATCAGCTCACTGTGCCAACTTCAGTCACATCTCATGAGTGTGTGACTATCCCTTGTTTCCTCTTTGCACACCTTTTGCTAGCTGGAAGCCACATTTTCACACTTCCATGTAGCACATCTGCACAGAACCCACACTTGGTTTCCCAGTGTTTTGAACACAGCCCAGCTTGTTGGTGTCAGGAAGGTAACGCTACGCCATGCTGCCCACACCAAGGTCTGCGGGACCTCAGCCCAGGGCAGAGTGTGGCACAGCAGGACAGGTGTGCAGACCTGGGACAGGCTCTCGTTGCAGTCAAGGCCACTCATGTCCACGGATCATGGGCTTGCTCCTTCAGGGCTGAAACAAGGGTTTGTCACACAGGCAGTGGAACAGTCAGCACCATCTTAGAAGGAGTCTTTGGAACACACACATTAGTTTTCCACATCATAAAACCAACACAAATAATTTAGGTCAGGTTGGAAAGACCGTCTCTCGCTGTTCACCCACAAAGCCCGTGGCTAATCCATATTTTATGGGATGTACATATTTAATGACAGAGGAGCAGGTTTCATTTCAGAATGAAATGAAATGAAATGAAATGCTGGTTGCTCTGTAATTAAAGGGAAGGTGCTGGCCTGGGCTCAGGAGGCCGCCATGTTCCATGCCACATTTTCCCCAACTTTGCTCAAGCAGTCAGGGGGGGACACGAGTGGGAGTGGGCATGGTCCTCCTGCCAAGCTGGGCCGGGGGCTGACCCTGCTCGATCCTGGCCTCGCTCCCCCGGGGGGGGGGGGAAGCACTGCCTTGACTACTCTCACCACAGCCAATTTTGGGTTCTTTTGTGGGAGACCTTGGCCCACACCTGAGGTAGGACCAGGCAGGACTTTGCCAGAGCCAGGGTGACGGGGGGAGGAGCACATCCTTACAGGCACAGCCAGAGTCGATCCACCAGCTGATGCGAGCCCCTGATCTTCCCAGAGTCTGCTGCCCAGAGTGTTGCCTCCAAGGCATCACCCCAGGTAAAAAGGCTTGTGGGTGCAGAGTTCCCAGGACCCCAGAGCCCTGAGACCCACAGAGCAGGCACCTGTTAGCAATGAGGAGCAGGGGCCACAGGGCAGGTGGCCTGAAAGGGAAGCCAAGAGTCCTGGCTGGGTCACTGCTCCCAGACGGCCTGCTGTAGCTCCACGGGCAGGGGACACAGGCCCTTGGGAGGGGTGAAGGGACCCCAGGTGACAGGGCCACTGAGTAAACCTTTAGGAGAAATTCTGTGCACATTTCTCCCGACACCCTCCTGTGGAGAAAGGAGTTCGGCCAGGTGGCAGAGGGCAGTGCTCGACTGGGATTGAGAGAGCTGAGTCCTGTCTAGGTCTGTGGGTACCAGTAAGAGGAACAGGAGGGGAGGTGCTGATGGGTCACCCCCTAATGCCCTGGTATCCATCCATCCAGAGCAGCGAGAGTCACTGCAACAGAGCCATTCTAAAGAAAGGGATCATCCTGCTGTTTCCTGGGCAGGAGGAGGGAGGTTCAAGCTTGGTGGAGCCACACTCTGGCAAAGGAGTTGAGATCTTTCTTCCTGAATGCACACTTAGTCAGCACATCCCCAGAGGTGAGGAGGAGATTCAGCCATGACTGGGTCCACTGCTGTGTCGTCCAAGATGTGAGGGGCACAGGAGGTGATGTTTCCACTCCCGACGAGATTCGTGACAGCATGCGGACCTCAGCGCTTTTATAAGGTTGTTCTATAGCCCATAAGAAGGGAATGTCTGGGAGACCAGGGAAGAATGTTCTTATAGGTGTTTCCGGCCAGCTGAGAGAAGGAGGAGCAGAGGAAGCCATGATTATGATAGATACCTTTCTTGGACAGGGAAGCCCGGAGTCTGCTCCAGCCCCTGTCGCCGGCGGTGCTGGGGCTGACCATCCACGGCCCACTCCCCCATAAATCCCCTGGAGCTGCTGATGAGTGGTCAGGCCTGTGGGTTTGCCCCATCCACAGGGCTCCTCCAAGGCACAGGAATAGCCAAAGCAGGCTCTGGGCTCCTGTGAAACGCCGGCCACACTCCTCTGAAACCTTTTCCTCTACCTCCCTCTAGTGGCTCCAAAACAGATAACTGGAAGCAGCACAAGGAGCTTGATCGTGAAAGTACACAAAGAACCCCAGCAGGGCCCTTGGGCTCATAGGCCTGGAGCTGGCTTTTAACCCTACACCCCTCACACTTTGGCCCTTACTGCTGACTTCCCCTGCCCTTGTGGAACTGCTTCACAATAGCAATAACGAGACATTTTACAGCTACAGAGAATAAACAGGAAGTATTGCCGGGTCAGTATGTGCTGGTGGTATGTATGCCAGTATGTGCACAGATATGGTCTCGAAGCCAGGACCAGCCAGTCTTTTCTGACACAGTTTGCCTTTACATAACAAGAGTTTTCTTCCTAGAAATGCGGGTCCCAGGCCGAGTGGACCTGTCAGCATTGATGACTCTTCAGGCCACACAGCTGTGACCCCACTTTTGGCCAAGCTATGCAGGGCCCATGGACTCTGCGGGCACAAGTCTACTGCACAGAGCCAGGAGGACAGCATCACAGTGACCCTCAGCTCCTGGGCTGCAGGTAGAGAAAGGGCGCTGGAGCCTTCATGGCTGGTGTACGGCTCAGGGAGGGAAGATAGATGCTAATTTCAGCTGCGTCAGAGTCCAGATGGCGTTGAAAGTGAGCAGTTAGTGGTGTGGCTCCTTCTCAGAGAGTGAGGCCAAGCAGGCACGGCGCAGGGTGGAGGTCAGCCACAGGTGGCTGCAGATGGAGAGGGAAAAGTGTACCCAGCACAGACACAAAGGTGGCAGCCTAGGTGCAGGAGCACAAGACCAGGGTCTCAGAATTGTCCACGACACAGGCTGGTGGTTCACAGTGGGGTGTGTGTGAGGGTGTAGGTGAGTGTGTGAGTGTGAACACCACCATGTTGTCCAAGGATGCTCCATGCTGCATGTCCTGCCCTGGCATCAGTGATTAGAACACACTTTAAGGTATTCCTACATTTATTTACTCACCCATTATCTATCAGGTATGTTTACGCACACCATCCTGAGGCTTCAGAAACAAGTAAGTGCCTTCACGGTAATATTTAAACCCAAGTCTATGGAGAAGGTACAGACTGTCCATGACAGCAGAGGCAGGAAGATCCATGACCTGTGATAAGCAGTAAAGTAGTTTTGCCAACTCACAGACATACAACCAGACTGGGCAGAAGGGTCGGACGCCACACCGGCAGTCCACCCTAGTGTGTCTAGAAAAGCCACGGACTTGTGACACTGATTTCCAAGCCAAGCTCCAGGAATTACAGTAACAGAACTCGAACCATTCAGGGTCTCACCAGATGACACAGTTGGTGCCTCCGTTAGCCTCCTCCAGGAAGCACACCCTGCTGGTGCTCACTCTCACCACCTCCCTGCACTGGGGCTCAGGAGCCCCGAGAGAGCCCACTGGGGAGCTGGCTCCAGGGAGCTGTGGGAAGGGAAGAAGCGGGCAATGCTGAAGAGCTGGGAGGACAGCCCGGGCCTGTGTGGGTCTCCTTGGAGGCCCTGGAGCACAAGGCTGGCTCTGAAGGAGGGGCAGCCCCATGCAGGGTCAGAGGCAGCGGGGTGGGAACGGACTGAAGACCGAGACAACTGACAGGGCCCATAGGGGCCACAGAGGAGGAGGAGTGGGGGCAGGGTGAAGCGCAATGGAAGCCACTGCAGAAGTTCAGGACACCAGAGCCAACTCTGACCTACATTTCTAGGGGCCGCCAGGGGAGCTGCGTAGGAGGGTGGCTGTGGGAGGGGCAGGCAGGGGACACTGAGGTCCCAGGACCCTGTGCAGCAGCTCCTGCAGAAGGCACCAGTGGTCCAGCCTCGAGCGGGTTTGAGTTGCAGCCGGGTAGCTGACAGATGAGAGGAGGGTGAGCGAGAGAAGGGTCCACTTGGATTCCCAGGTGTGTGGGAGGACACCTGGCTAGGTGTGGTGCCACTATGGGTCTCCTTTGGTAAATGGCTCAAGGGGAAGGAAGGGAGCTGAGCTTTGGCCCAGGGAGGCGGGCAGCTTGCTGTCCTCCAAATTGCTGAGATCCGGCAATGTCTCTGACCAAGGCCAGAATGAAGTGGAACGAGCAGCTGGGGCTGTGCTGTGGGCAACCCAGGCCGCAGGGCGGGGGGCTGAGACACCACGGGGCGGAGTCCTACTCTGAGTCTGAGCTGAGCCCCTTCAGAGTGGTCTCCAGGGATGAGGCAGCGCTGGCTGTTTGCAGCCGGGGCTGACGAAGCAGGGACAGCAGATGCCAGCCCCCCACTGAGCTTGCATCTTTACTACCTGCTAAAACACGCAGGAAGGATGAGTTTGCAGCAAAATTTAAAACCAAGAGCTACGCGGCCCTTAGCTCCTCATGAGGAGTGGCAGGATGCATTCGGGATGGCAGGGGGTCTGTGGGCGCCACACGTGTGCGCGGAGCCCAAAGACCATGCCTGGCGCTCAGGTGCTTTCTCACCCTGCTGCATCGCCCCACGGCATTCCGAGCAGCAGTTGTTGCTGAGGCTCTGATACAGGGTCCAGGCAGGAGGAGTCGTTCCCTGCTCACCATACAGGTTGTCCACGCTTGTCTGTCCTGAGACAAACTAGTCCCCGCTAAGCAAACTGCACAGACCAAGCAGTGACACTGAACATGGCTATACAAACGTGACCCCAAGACCCACAGTCCTTTGACGCGATGAAGGAAGAGCCCCTGGGCCTTTCATTTAATCCGCAGCCATCAGGAAGCCTCTGAAACCTCAACCAGGTTTCATTTGATTGGGCACAGCAGCAGGGGGCGCCCTGGTTCCACTTTTCTCCCCAGAATTAAAAGTGGTCAGAAAATCCAAGTCCACCTGGTCCATCTGGCTGCCATCTACCCACAGCCGTGGGGCCTCAGGCAGCAGCCACACATGGCCCTCAGGTGGGGACGCAACCTTCAGCCTGCTGCTGTGATGAGGCCACGTTGTTTAGCATGGAGATCTTGTAAGTGATGTTTCATCATTAATATGAAAATGCTTATTTTTAAAAACACTCTGATTTCTTTAAAAGCTAAAACTTGCAACTTCAGGGAGTTTTGTTTTGTCCTGCTTTGTCCCCAGTCACTGGGAACCATCCCAGCCATTACCAGAGCCTCATGCCTGACCCCTTTAAATGTTTCACTCATTTTATTTACTCGTATTTTTGATACAGGGTTTCATTAACCCACTAGTTGCCCAGGCTGGACTTGAACTTGCGATCCTCCTGTCTCAGCCTCCGAGAGTGCTGGGATTGCAGAATCCTACACTATTATTTGGTTTGATTTTTACAAAAAAAGTCAACTAAATTAATATTGTTTGCTTCCAGCCTACCTTTAATTGGTAAATTTGAACTTTTAAAATGCAGTGTGTTTTCACGTTTTTTAGGGAGTAAACCATTCTAAATTAATAAACAATTGTAATTCCTGAACTCTGCTTCATATCTCAGTGGCAATCAAGGACTGTGCTAATTTTCCCTGAGAAAACTTTGGGGTCTCCGAATTCTGACTGATTTCCATGCTCTGTGGGGTACTGTGTTGGTGGGTGTGTGGCAGATGCATATCCAGCGCTTGCGGGGCAGCACAGCAGAAAGAGCAAGCACTGACGTGACTCTGACTTGAGCCTAGGGTGGTGCACCAGCGTGCTTCACTGACTTACAAATGGACCCTAAGCTGAGGTGATAATGGGACGGTGGCGGCCTCAGCACTATCTGCTCGCAGTTCCATAAAGCAATGACTGCTCAAAACAATAAGTCTACAAAGGAAAAGTGTGCTGTGGCTTCGATCTGAAAGGTCCCTGGTGGCCATGTGCTTGCACTTTTAAAAGTTCTGGGTGACACACCAGGAATCCACACACAGCCTAAAGAGCAAACTCCAAACACCAGAGTGGACAAAGAACATCCCAGGATTCCTGTGGACCAGTGACCCCAGGATCTGCCGTCTCCCCCTTCCCATGCTGTCCCTTCCAAATCTCCCCACGTGCACCCAGTCTGGAAGGCACAAAGAAGAGGGCCTCGTACTGGTGGGATTATGTCGCTGATGCAGAGGGGTGGCTCCAAACAGAGGGTCCAGTTGCAGAAAAATTCCATTTGTCACACTCGTAAAAAGTTGAAGTTTGATAAACTTTTTGTTCACCAAAATTAAGATGGAAGGAAAAAGTCATGAGCAGTCAAAAGCCAAGTTCAGTTTCCCCAGGTCTGTGAGCTGTTGTTTAGATATATTAAAATTACAGTAGAACCTCCAAGTACGAATAACTTGTTCTGCAAGTGTTCTGCAAGCCAAGCAAACATTTGTAATACATTTTAACCTGATAAACAAGTGATGCCTTGCACCAAGAGTAGTGTGTGATGCCAAGTGTCACGTGATCACAGCTGAGCAGCTGAGCTAATGGCTCCTCGTTCTCCCTCTCTCTCTCCCTCCTCCTCGCTGCAGGATTATGGTGTATGATCTCCCAACAGCAAGAGGTAATGGAGGAGATTCTGTCCACAGGGATGGAGCAGAAAAAGGGGGAGGAACCCTTTACTTCAGATGAGATGAGGGAGGTGTGTAAAATGTGAGAAACAGTGCAAAATTTAGTATAAAAGCACCACCCAAATAAGACTGCAGTGTGAGCAGAGACTGTTTAACCCCAGGGCAGGGTCAGGTTTCCACAAAGTCTTCAAAAGGAGGCAAAAGCCACTGTCTTTGGAGAGGTTCCTTGTTAAAGCTGCTTGAAAGAGACAGACTCCACTGAGCATTAGACAGCAGTGATTCCATCATGACAGTGAGAGTCATCCCTCGCGGTTGCCCTCCTTTCTCGTCTGCCTCACCCCAGCCAAGAGGGTTTCCTTTATATCTTTTACTTTCTTTATTATTTTGTATCATATTACAGTATTGCAATTATTTCATATGAATAGTTTTGGGTTGTGGGATGAATCATCTGGGTTTCCATTGCTTCTTTTGGGGAAATTGCTCTGACATCCAAGTACTGAGTGTTGAGAGCCTATTTCCAGAATGAGTTACGCTTGCAAACCAAGGTTTTGCCATAATACCTTCAGCGATTACACATCTTTCAGGTTTGCAGAAATATGCCTGAGTCCCTGCACACGGACTGATATAAGGGATGTCCACAAACTGGTATTTATACATTTCAGTACACACATCCATCAGAAACGAAAGCTGTATGATCTAAGCCAAAGGGCCTGACAGTGTTCCATGGTCTCATTATCTACAAGTTGCTCTTATGCACAGAGTAATCACTGATCACATCCTTGTAAATAAGTGTCTGTTATTCTTCAGGACAGGATCCTACTCTGGCACTCAGATAATGCTGGCTTACATAATTTATAGAACTGTTTGATTTTATCCCCAGAGCAGAGGGAAAGCACGGTTGTAATCTCCAGCCAGCACTGACAGGACACTTTCACTCAACATGTAGGAGGGTATTTCTGGCACACGTTCCACCTGCTCAACTCAGTCCCTGTGAAACTGTGCAGGGTGGATGTAGGAAAGAACCAAAGCTGGATTAACCTTCACAGCTGGGTCCTAAAAGTTGCGGGCACAGTGGGACAGGGAGGCACCTTGCACTCTCTGTCCTCTGGGGGTTTGATGCTTCTCACTGTCAAAGCCAAGCTCCCTTCTCAGACTTAAGATTTCTCACATGGGGATCATTCTCCTGTATGTGCAGTGAGCACTGTCAGAAGGGGTAAGCGAGATCTGTGAGCCCTGTCATCACCCTGCCACTGTCCTCTCCTCCGCAGCCAGCACAGAGCATTGCAGGAACAAGCACCAGCAGACACACCAGTGAAGTCACCTGGAGATACCTGTGGGCTTCCAAGCAGACCAGCTTTCCCCTCTGATAAGTTAGTATTCTGAGTTGCTCATTTTCCAAGATGAAAATGTTAACATGTTCACTTAATCCTAGTCTTTCTGCAACTGATAGGAGGAGGCTGAGTGAGCTTGGAGACCACAGTCTGCTTGGTCTACTTGGAAGCCCACAGCAGTAATGACAATCACTGTCCCTATCAGCTACAGGGCCAAGAACGAACTTCCGCCAAGATGCAGAACATCACCAGGATGTGATGCTCTTGGACCTCCAGGAAAGTGAGCTCACCTGATCAGTTAAAGCAGAGAAAGACTGTGGTCTCTCAGGAATCGCCTCGGGTCCCGTCTCTCTGCTGAAAGCCATGGAAAGCCGTGCTGGGCCCCCACATACAGGACACACAAATTTGAACTTTCTTGGCATCTGCAAGAAGCAGGTGGCCAGACAAAGGGGGAGGCTTTCTGAGACATCCCCAGATCACTGGATGTGCTGGCTGTGCAGACACATTTGTCAGAGACCTGTGAGAGCCAGGAGCCAGGGACCCAGCCACCCCTGCATCATCCTCCTCCTTCCCAGCTATCTCTCCCCTCTGCTAAATTAATATCCTGAGTTGTTCAATTTCCAAGATGGAAACTTCAACATCTTCATTTAATCCTAGTCCTTCTGCAGCTGGTGGGAGGAGGCCGAGTGAGCTTGGGGAGCAGGGTCTGCACTCTCTGGGAATGTGCAGGGTGCTCTCAAGAGGAGCGGACATGGGGACAGGCGGGCAGCCAGGGGTCTCTGCTGCCTGTACCCCAACCTCTCTTCTCAGGACTGTCACGTGTCCTGCTCTCCCCCATTTTATTCTGTCTGCACAGCTGAAAACAGAAATAGCATATTGATCTCTGACGGTATTTCCACACTCTGTGTAGATCATACTTTTCCTCAGAAGATTTCTGCCTTCCACTCAGGTTAATTTTGAAAAACAAAATCCAGCAGATGTTATTTGCCTGCACTGTTCATGTCTTCAGTCCTCAGACTGTTTGCTTCACTGCACTCAGGGATTGTGGTTTGTTGACTTTCAGCAGTGAGCCTTTCTTCTTTACAAAGATGTCTGGGGCTTTAAGAAGAGAGCTTCATAATGATGTGCAGAGTGGGCAGAACAGGAGCACTGCCTGCCTGTGGGACAGAGTCAGTGCTCACGGAGCACCTCTGGCTATGTGGCTCCTCAGAGGCAGCCACAGCACCTGAGGCCACCACGCACAGTACCTCAGCCTTCTGCCTTCAATCAACTCCCCCCTCCCAGCCCTACCCTGGCTCCTGCGCCCTTCAAGCTCCTGCACAGGCCAAGGTCCATGTGAGCAGCGGGGCAGCTTTTACATGAGGGCCAGATCATAATACCTGAGACTTTATGAGTTGTGTGCTCTGTGTTGTGATTCTTGCCTTTGCCACTGTAACATCAAAACAGCTGCAGCTAGCATATAAGGATGCGTAGCACTTCCCCACCAAGATGTGTTTACACCCTCAGACCTTGGGTTTCATGCAACCTACAGGCTGCTGGTTTGCCAACCACCGTCTAGACAGGCAGTGAAAGACCTTAGATGAATTGAAACATAAAACACTTGGAACAGAGCCTGGCACATACTGAATTCTCTCTAAAAACACAAACCTGTGCCATGTGTCTTAGTCTATTAGAGCTGTCTTTAGAGATGTATTTATTCCCTAAATACATCACACCCTGCATCCCACACGCTGCCTCCTTCCAGGTCCTGTCTGTGCACTTCTGCACTTGGCGGTTGCTGTGACCCTCAGGACCTGGGGTGGTGTTGGCCTCCTCCTCCAGGACCTATGCTGACTCTAAACCTCAGTGTGGGTTGATGTTCCTGCTGTCTACACTCATGGTGGCCTGTACTGCCCCAGGCAGGATTTCGGCTGCCCTAGACCTGCTTCCCAGCTCACCTGCACCTGCTCCACAGACCACAACCCGACGAAGGCAGACTTTCTCCTGCTGCTCACATTTGCACATCTCTAACAGACGACACTATGAAATTTAAACTTGGAAATGAATCCATGAAAGAATGAATGGATGAAATTCCTCAAATAAACTGAAAATTCTGTCTATATGAACCAGTGATGAAATTTGTAATTGAGACAAAAAGTCATAAACCTTTCTCCAAGCTTATTCTCATTCATCATAGACACAGGTGGGAAAGATTTGTGCACTGGAGAAGAATGCTGTTCTGTTACACATCACACTCTACAGAAGGAAGATGATTTGTAGGCAGAATCTCTAGAAGCTGAAGATTAGGAATATAAATAAAGATGAAGGAAAAAAATCTCTTAAAAACTGAATAAAATGAATATTAGGGAAGTTGTGTCTTAGTCTGTTAGAGTTGCTACAATAAAACACCACAAGGGGTGGGTTCTAAGTGAGAAAAGTCTGTCTGCAGCCATTACGGAGCTGAAGTCCAGTAGAACACACGGCAGCTGTGTCGGGCTCAGGGCAGTGTGTACTGGGACAGCCGCCTCCGCACCTCACCAGCACCTGCCAGCCCCGCCCCGTCACACCTGTCCCTGCTGCCGTGTCTGGTCATGGTTTTGATTCACAGCTCCCGGATAATCAGTGATGTTGCTCCTCCTTCCCACGTGCTTGGCTACTCGCCTCTCTCCTGAGGAATGTCTGTCCAGTCTCACCCATGTTGCAGTTTGGTTATTTGGGCTTTTGCTATTGAGTTCTTGATGTATTTGGAATTTCAAAACCTTCCTATATGTGCATTTTACGAATACTTTTCCCAGCCCGTTGGTTGTGTCTACCCTCTTTTGATTGTTTCCTTTGCTGAGCTGAAGCTTTTCAGTTTGATATAATTCCCTTCCTGTATTTCTCCTTTTGCTTTCTGTGCTTTGGGGTTCAAAGACCTTTTCCCTGTCCTATCCCCATTCCAATGTCCTGAAACATTTCCCTTGTGCTTTCTTCCAGTGGTTTCACAAGTTTAGGTCCTACATTTAAGCCTTTGATCTATTTTGAGTTGTTTTTTCTCTTTATTTTATGAAAAAAATAAAGCAAATTTCATAATCAAATAATAAAAGAGTAACAATAATTATTACACTGTGCATTGTTATCTGCAAAGTAGTGAATCAGTACAAGACATAAACCAAAAAGATTCTTATCATAAAAACAGAATAACACCCACAAATGGCATATTCCATTGTTTTTAGAACATTTCACTGGGGTATGATGATTGTGCACCCATGTTTATAGCAGCACAATTTGTCCTGGCTAAATCTTGGAAACAACCCAAATGTCCATCAACTGGGGAATGGATAAAAAGATGTGGTATTTCTATACAGTGGAGTATTATTCACCTATAAAGAAAGATAAACTCAAGGCTTTCATAGATAAATGGATGCAACTAGAGACCCTACTCATAAGTGAAATAAATCAGACTTGTGTGTGTAAACCTCGTAGCCTCCGCAGTGTGAGAAACTGAAAAAGTAAATAAGATCCAAAAAGTACAATAGATATTGGGAAAGGGAAATAAACTGCTCAAAAGGAAAGAACAGCTGGAATGGGGGAAGGGAGAAAAGAAGAAAGAAATATAGAGAGATCTATATAAAATCTGTCATATACATTATATATATATAAGATAGCTAAGATAACTGTACTACTAATTTCTATCAGTTCATTGAGAGGAACAGTTAGTGCTTATATTGTGTGATCCTTTTGGCATGCCTGTATCTAGTAATCTGAGCAACTACTCTGAAGACAATAATATGCAATATAATAACTACTGTTAATTTCCTATCATCTTGTTTTGAAATTCTGTATTGTTTTTACTGTTTTTTATTCTATTTTAAAAATGTATCAATATGCATGTTGATTTGTCTCATTTACACGAATAGTTTATCCTAGGGCTTGGCTTCATTCACCTGCTCCTCTGACTCCACTCCCCAGAGCCACTGAGCCTCTTTCTGCCAGCAGTTATCTGGGTTCCTTGAATCTTCCCTCTGCCTGAGTTAAAAACAGGCTGTGCTGCCCACAGCACAAGCCCCCAGCTGACACAGCAGGAGAAAAGACGCAGTTTGACTCTCGGGGGAGAGCTGCGTCTGAACGCGCTGGAGGAGGTGCCGTGTGCGGTTGGCATTTCAGTTAAACCCTGAAGAATAGCTAGGATTTAGATACAGAGTGCGGCTGAGCGAGACAGCTGTGTGAGCAAAGTCGGGGAGGAGGGAAATCCTGGTAGATTATAGAGGACCCTACGAAGGGCTTACTTCACTGAACAGAAAGTGTATAAGAGGAAGCCAGGATTAACGAGGCTGAGAACACAGGACCGTGATGGCTCATGGGGCCAATTTATGACCAGCAGAGAACTTCACTTCTACACTGTGAGGAGTGAAGGAGACGGGGCAGCGTGGCCAGGCGCTGCCTACTGCTCACCCATGCCTCCCCCCACTGCAACAGGACCTGGAAGGAGCTCTCTCCAGTGCCCTGTGTTGTGACAGTGCTGGGCACCTGCAGGACATAGAGAAATGCCACCAGAATGTCCCTACAATCTGCTAAGTCATAGCTACTGAGATTTTGAATTTTACTCCCAAATCCATTTTCTATGTCAGCAGTGCCATCAAAGCTAAGTGGACAATAATATGAAATTCTGCTCACAATGGGAGAAAACCAGAAGCCCTAGAAATAACTCAGTAAGAACCTAAAAGATGAAAATTCTAAATGGAGGGAGGGAGAGTCAGTGGGGATTGGTAAAAATTATGGATATTTCAGTATTTCCCTAGTTATTTTGTCTAGCAGACTTTATCTAAATTCAGAATTTTCATTTTAGTTAATCTAACGTTTATACAAAAGACTAAGTAGACCAAAAAACTGGAGGGAAAGCTAATAAGCAAATGGTGTTAGCTGTGCTGGGAGATAATGCAAACCAGGGGTGATGCTAAGAGCAGGGCACAGTGAGACAGAGGAGCACCCCAGACCAGAGGGCAGGGTGACAGGGGGCGCAGGTGCAGCGACCGCACCAAGCACCCTTGGGGGAGGCCAGATTACCCAGTAAATGCTCATTTTAAAATTTGCCCGATATCTGGAAAATAGTTGTTTTTGATATATGTCTTTATATATTCAGTTAAATAGCTTCAATAATAAAATTAATAGAAAAAAATCTAGGCTAAGATTAGCTAAATCTTGATTCAGACTTCTCTGGAACAGTTTTCTAGTTATAAATGCAATGGAAGAATTCCAAAGTGAACTATTATAATACAAAAATAAATGGGAAAATATCTTTCCATGAATATGAGAAAAAGAGATCATTGGCACATTTCATATAAAAAGAGACAGGGTAGCAAATCAGAAAAGAACGGAAAGGCACCACTGAACCCGGCTACTGCTGTGAAAAGATGAGTCGTAGGGAGGAATTTGGATGGGATAACATACTCACATAGAAATCAATTTGATACAAATCAAAGAAGTGAAATCAAGTCAGAATCACTGCCCCGAGAATCAGATGAGTACCAGACTAGGAAAGAGTAGTTATGGATACATGGAGCAAAGCAGTCACTCCCCGTGCTGATGGAACTTTCTACGCTGTGTAAATTTTTCCTGGAAAGCAATTTGCCATATAAACTCAAGCACAGAGATTGGACATGCTCCAGTTGTGGTCTGGGTGTGTGCCCCTGAAGGTCCCCCCCAAGAGGCTTGTCCCAGGTGAGGAATGGTGCTAGGGACCTAGCAGAGGTGGACCGGCCAAGGCCCCCTCAGAGGGGCAGTGGACACCCGGCCCCAGTCTCCATGCCTGGTGGTCACGGGATCCCACAGGAGCCCACATGACCCATGAACTAGCACCCTCACTGGAGACTCAGGCTCACGGGCTCCTGGTCTTGGACTCAAACCTGTGCAGCTGTGCCCAGTACGAACCGTACTTCACTCCAGAATGTAACCTTCTTGGGTTCTGTGCAGCAGTACTAGGGTGACCAACACCCACTGACCACGGGACTTGCTGCAGTGTCACCCTGTGATGCCGAATCTGCCGCAGGTGGGGCATACCCCCTCCCACCCCCGCAGGGATCTTGATTTTTACAGTCGGCATTTATCAGCAGCGGCTTGCATTGCCGCGTCCTCCGCAGCTCACCCAGTGTCTGCTGCATGCCCCTCCCTGCCCCCTCCCTGCCCTCCCTGCCCCCCTCCCTGCCCACACTGCGGCGAGTCTCCTACAGCTATCGCCCACTGCCCTGCTGTTTGTGCCTCCCTTTTCGACTTTCATCTGTACTTCTCTCCGTCTAAAGACCTAACCCCTGCATCTCCCAGTAGAACTTCACTGGGGACAGATGCCAATGCCTTGGCCACGGAGGACATCCAAGCTGAAAACTGCAGTTCTCAACAAGTGGTTCTGGTCCATTCACCATAGGACAAACGATGCGCTAACAGATGTGAAAATTAAGTGAGTCAGAGACCCGTTTGTAAGAGCAACAAATATAAACCCCAGGAGAAAATCTGCAGGGCCTTGGGTGGCACAAAGGTGCTATAGCTTCAGTAACATTAACTCTCCTGCAGAAGTGTAGTTCCCGCAGCCCTGGAAGCAGAGCCTTCAGGCAGGACTAGGCCGGATTAGACCAGGTTGCCACACTGAGCCCCCGTGATGAGTCCGCGCACTGGGAAGAGAGGGCTGAGAATGCACAGACCAAGAGGCGCCGCTGACAGGCCACCTTGAGGGGCCCAACCGTGACCTCTGCAAACCCTGGAGGTGCGGTGTGGGCCTCCCTCTCCAAACCTCTTTCCATAACGGTAATGAAGGCCATCTGCTATAAAGGACATAACACCAGAACCAGAATTCACAAAAGAAATGGACATGTCAGCCTTCTTCAAAATTCTACAAAGCTGGGCTGAAAATGGCCTTGTTAGGGAAAAACAAGATGAGCAGCAGACTGGAAGAAAATATCAGGAGCTCACGCCCCTGGCTGCAGGCTTGGATCTAGAACATACAAGAAATCATCACAAATCAGTAATGAGGAGACCCGTTACTGATCTTTATTTTTTTAAGACTAGGAAAATTTATTGGAGAAAAGGAATGGGGAACAGGCCTACCTCCTGAGAGACAGGAAGGGTCCTGAATGGATTGTGCATTGATCTTTAAAGAGTAGACAAGATTCTAAGAGCCAGCATAGTAGTAAAGTCCTATTATCCCAGCTATGCAAGGGGCTGAGGTAGGAGAACCACAAATTCCAGCTCAGCCTAGGCCATTTAGTGGGACCCAATTTCAAAGTAAAAACAAAAGGGTGGGTGGGGGCTGGAGATGTAGCTCAGTGTCAGGCCACGGGCTTTCAATTCAAGCCCAAGTACTGTTTAAAAGAAGGTATGAACAGACATTCTGCCAAAGGAAATGGGTAGAGATGATTGGTAAACCGGTGAGGAAGAGGGTGTAAGGCTCCTCCTCTTCCTCCGTCCCCTTGCTGCACTCTGAGGCTGCCTCCCGAGAGTCCCTGTGCTGGGACCTCTTGCCCACAGATGGAATTTGGAGGCAGGAACTCTGGCAGTAATAGAAGCAGAGGAGGCCATGAGGATGCGAGTGATGTCACAGGACATGAAGGGATCTAGCTGCCACTGCAGCTCTGCCTCGCCACAGACACGGGGTGCCCTCACCACCCAGGCATGAGGGAGGAAGGCCTCCCGCTTGCTGAGCCTGTGCCAACCCCATGCCCTTGACTTCACAGCCTCTAGATCCATGAGCCAAAAAAATTTCCATTCTTTATAAATCACCCCACCCCTGGCATTCAGTTATACCAGCAAATGAAAAGACTGAGACTTCTTACACATGGAAATCTAGCACTTACAGAAAGGGCAGGTAACCTGTGTGACTTCTCGATTCCATCCCTGCTCAGGGCTTTTTCGGAAATCCTGAGCATCCGACCTGGCCCTGCTATAGTGAGGAAAAGGGAACACCTACACCAGTGGACACCCAGGGTGGCCGACGCCTGCTCCTTACCACCGTCCAGGGGCTGTGGCTGCACCTGCCATCACCACACTGTGGCCCCGGTGGAGAGTGACCTGCAGTCTGCCAGCGGTGCAGGGCGCAGAGCATCTCTGTGCTTCCTGATCACAGGCGATGCTGCACGTAGTCAGTGTGCACACACTAACACACACACAGGTCTGCATTCCTGCTACGAGGCTCCTTCAGATGATAAATTAATCTTGAGGAGAGCCATTTCCAGAGCAGCTACTTTTTCAGAGACTGCAGAGCAGAGATAACCCCAGTGGGTGAAGAGACAGGGCTGAAAACATTCAGAGGGAAAGCAGGTCCATGACTCTATTTCATTAACACCTTTGTCCCAGTTCCAAGACACTCAAATACATAAGTCTAGAGATCCAAGGTTAGTTGGTACTATCTTTTTTTTTTCATTTGAAGAAAAAATCTTTTCTAAACATCATTGATATTTTGCGAAGAGCTGATAAGTCCCGCGATCTGGCAAACATGCATCTGGTGAAAGGCGAAGCCAGTGGTGTGGGTGTTCCAGCTGCATGAGCAAGCACCCCATGCTGACCACCTCTCCCATCCGCAGAGACATTGCGCATCATCACAGCATGGAGGGACCCTGCTGGAGGCCATGCTGCAAAGCCTGGCAGCTTCCTCCATGTTTGCAGGCCCTGGCGCATCACCCAGATGCCTCACCACGCTCTCCTCGGACTGGGCCAGGCTGGACAGAGGGCATGCTGGTGGGAAGGCATGAGTGCCAGGCCCGCCGAGAGAGGAGAGCCATGGTGCCCGCATCCGGAACCTCTCCAAGGCTGAAATCCTCTGCAGTCAGTCAAAAGCAGTTTACCCAAGAAGAGCTGAGGTGAGTCCATAAGGATCATTCTCCAAGAGGAAACCAGTTGGGAAGAGTAGGGAAGTTGCAAGGAGGAAGGCAGGGGACGCTGGCTTTCAGCAGTGGCTTTGCATGTGTCAGAGGAACAGAGGCAAATGTGCTGGGTTGTCTTTGTTAGTACAAATCTATGTTTCCCGAAGAACAATTGGAGAGCACTAATTTCTCAAAACATTCTAAACAAATTAAAGAGAGACGGCACTTTGAGGGAACCTGCACAAGCCTTACCTCATCTCTTCTCCTCTGGCTCTGACCCATGGCGTCACTGCCTTAACCATCTCTTGCCTGCACTGCCGGTCATTATTCTTTCGACCCTGATTTGTTAGGGTCCTCAGAGAAATCTCAGCCAATATGGTAAGTCCATCCTGCATGAGACTGAGTCAGGTGAGCCCGTGAAGCCGTGAGGGCCTCACTTGGTTACACAGTCACGCCTATAGAGCCAGATGTCATATTCGGGCAGCAATCCGGGAGCAGAGCACAGCCCCTAGCACCCATGACACTGAGCATGTGTTTCAGCAAGTGAGGAGAGACCCAGGAGACCAGGTCTTGGCCTGGAATAGAATCCATGCTGGGATTCACAGCAGCCATTGGAATTCTGGAAAACTGCACTGAAATCCCGGCTCCTGCATTTACTGACCAGCTGTGCAATTCCAGGCAAATTAGTTTCAAGAGGGCCGTGGTCATCTCATCAGAAGAAGGAGGAAAGTGACCCTGCCTCTGGGGCTCTGGCTCAGTAAAGAAATTACTGAAGGAAGTGCCTGACCTCGAGTGGGCTGATGCGGAGTGCTGAGCCACAGCGAGGCCAGGACAGGGCCCAGCTCCTGTCCCTGGGACAATCAGACCTTGTCCAGCCCAGGACGGTGACTGTGAGGTGGAGGACATGCTCAGGAGATGTCGAGCCCTCCACAGGTTTCGTAACTTTACCCAGAGGGAAGGAACACAGTGATTAAAGAGTACTGTCTCTGAGTAGCGGCTACTCACTCAGCCTTTAATAGAACATTTTATTTGGTGGCACCTTTGGCTCATTCCCCAGAAATCTAATAACATAACTAATGTTACTGTGAAATGAAGATAATTTATAGATAAGCCTGAGTGTAAAAGAAAATTACTTGCAAAGATCATTTGCTAGAAGAGAAGTGTGAAGAAACCACCATCCAGTATGGCTCACGGCAGTGAAAGGGAAAGACTTCATACAGTAAATTATGAAATCCTTACAGGACTTTAATATCAGCCAGTTGCAGGCGTGAAAGGTGATATCTCACCTTATTTTGGAATCACTAACCTCTCGGCAGGAGGAACAGCCAGTCACAGGGCTCTTCCTCTCCAGAGCCCAAGGCCTCAGAGTAAAGGGCCACTTTCCTCACATTACCCTAAATCAATGCAACTGGCTCTTCTTGAGCCACTTTTGAGCAGGAAAGTTCTAAGTGAGAACTGAAAACGAAGCTGTAGCTGTGCTGCAGAGCCGGCAAGCTCCCGATGGTGGAGGGTTTCACCTTCTCTGTGGCTCCTGCTGCCAGCTCCACACGCAGCCCCAGAACGCTCCTCCTGCCTGCTGTGGGGACGGAGAGCCCCGGCCCTCGCTCTGGGCCACGCTGAGGGCCCCTCTCACCCTTGCTCTCATAGCTTAAGCGGTAGGAGCAATGGCGAAAGCCACTGTCGCTGTGGCTTACCAATCAGCTCCTCTCCTGCGGCTCTCTCCAAGAACAGGATTGAGAAGGAGAAACCCATCCATCGTCTTGAGAAGCTTGTGTGTAGTGAAACTGTTGCGAGCTGGTGAGGGAAAGCTTGCGTGAGAAGACAGATGTTTGCACATGATTTGGAATGTTCCCTCCCTAACAATTTTATAAATCCATCAGTGGTAGAATGTACTGACTCTGACTTATGTTCAAATAACAGATGAATTGATGTCCTTTTCTCTGCTAGAATTTTTCCTTTCCTCTGTGGATTATTCTGTAATTCTCATCAGAAATTAACTTTTCCTTGATAGAAATAATTTTATTCCCTTATCAGTTACTTGGGTAATTTTAAGATGCACACCATCAAGAAGGGTTGGAAATCTTCCTGCAGATTTGAATGGAAGGTGCCTCTAATTCTGGGAGATTTGAATTTTGCTTCTATCAGAATATTAGTATTTTTATAGTAATGATTAGTGGATAGGGAATTCAGTTCCAGGCTGTGGTATTATCGTGCAGCACACAGTAAGAACTAGTATATTGTGAAGAATGGAAAATCAATTGAGAAACATTAAGGAACCCCACTAGAAATAGTGTCACTTGCCCCTTTATAACAAAACAGAAAGTAACTTAATAAAATGAAAGGAAGAAGAGAGAAAAGAAAAGTAAAACAGAGTCGGTGCCGAGATCTGTGGCCCCGCATCTAAAGGAACAGTAGTCATTCGACACACCCCATCGTCCGGAGGAAACCCACAACCAGCGGCCCAGGTTTTCAGCTTTCAGGAGAAACCTGAATTGTTATGTGAAATCTGACTTCAAGGTAGTCAAGAAAGCCCGAACTCTGGACCCAAATAAAACAGACCTGGATCCAGCTCGAGAACATGGTTTGGCTGCCGGGACTGTGTCACTGGGGCAGCCACACCACAGGCCACAGAGGGGCAGCAGTGGCACCCCCTGAGAACCCATCGCTGGCCCTGAAACTCACAGTGGCAGAAATGACAGCAGCAGTGAACCACAGTGCACACTGAAGCAGGGATGTGGGTTCCCACAGTAAACCAGAATGACTGGGCAGCATGGAGAATGGACGCAGAGGCCAGTCCTGAAGCCAAAAGGCCCTCTGAGCCGGGCCACCCCAGGGCTTGGAGAAGCCAGAGGGAGTCAGTGCATCTGCCAGCCAGAGATCTCAAAAACAGAGCAACCTCCCAGTGCAAGGGTATACTGAGCATTTGTCACAGCGCAGAAAGGGAGAAGGAGCACCCCACACACAAGCTGGAAGTAGAGGCAGTACCTGAGGTGCAGGGTCTTTCTAACACGGGCCAGCGGGCAGCACTGAACTCAGAGACTCAGACACGGGTACAGTTGGGTGCCCAGTAGGTGACCCGGATGGCAGTACCTGTCATCACAGACAGTGGCAGAGCTCAAAGAGCAGCACTGGGCAGGTCCGCAACGGAGCCAGAAGACAGAGCTGAAGAGCAGCCAAAGCTTTGTCTTTCCTGCTGTGAGGAGTTTCGTACGACTGAGCTCATCTTATATAGTATAATATACAATGTGTGCTGATCCTATGGTGGAAAGAATTATTTTTCTTCATGGTAAAAATACATATTTTAGAAAATGTGTTTTTTGTAAGTTTCTTGAAAGGATTCACAAGGTAAGTGTTTTAGCACCACAGGCCATGTGGTTATTACACCGCATGGTTACCACGGAGGTTACCACACAGCCACACAGGTCCTTTCAGTTACCACACATGAGCTTAGACTTAGGAAATCAGTTTAGAACTAGACAGAAGCACAAGATGCCTTCTGTGCTGCTCACATCAGATGGAAAGATAAAAAAGTCATGTCCTTCCTCCAGGGCTGGACTTCCCAGATCTACTGACTGACATGAGGAAGGGGGCAGGACAGGGCCAGCCCAGCAAGGTGGGACCAGGTTCTGAGCATCTCACTTTCCAGAACAGTCACTCTTTCCATAACAATGCCACACTTGGGCATGTTATAAGCGTCTGCTCAGGCAGGGGAAAAGCAAGAATGGAGTTACCAGCTTTGGCCATGAGCTGGGTACACAGTTGGCATCTTTTGGTCCATACATCATGGGACAGGAAGGCATAAGAAGCCTTCACCAAGGAAAATAAGAACATGATGCTATGCTTTGTTTTGCTTACTCAAATTACCAACATGAAGGGCAGTGGTGTCCACATGCAGAGAATCACAGTGTGTGACTGCAAAACATCATTACCTTTATGTTTCCACTTTCATGGCAAATGCAGAAACAAACAAACAAATTCAAAAGCTGTTCTGCATCAGCCTGCCACATAAAACCTGCTGAAGATATACTGGTTAAAAGCTGAATGGGTTATCTTATTGTGTTCAGCAAAGATTATGAATTTGTCAAAGATATCTATGACTAAAATTATAATATAAATATTTATTAAACTATCTAAAAGCCATTAATTATAGATATACTCAACTAATAAAAACTAGTAAAACTCAATCCAAATAGAAACATAAAAATGACAAATAAATAAACTGATAAAAAATTATGTGTCAGATAGCTTAACAATTTGAACCAAAATTGAATTCTTTGCATATAGAAAAAATTTCTGTTTAACATTGCAATAATTTATATTACTCACTAAAGTAACTGAATTAACCAATAGAAGACTTTCAGGAGTATAGGTAAAATGGTTATCCCTAATAAAATATGAAAATCTTCTATTTGTTAATTTATGTATTTTAAAGAGTTAACCAGACAATAATACAAATTTTTAAAGATAATTTCTGCTTTTTATGTTGAATATCATGTGAATATGCATTTAGTAAATTTTTCAATCATTGGTTAAATAATAAATAAATACATAAATAAATAATGATAATCATGTTCGTTTCCATTTTCTTGCTTAGTGAACAGCAGTGCTTAATGTCAGAAACTTTCACTAAAAAAAATTTACACCCAACATGAATGGAAAAATCGGACTTCAAAAATCAATTACAAAATAGAAAAAGTGCTGTTCAATAAATGATTCTCAGGGTGACTAAGCAATAATCTCTTACTGTTATGATTAGAAAAGGTGTACTGGGCCAGGGATACAGCTCAGTGGCAAAGCACCTGCCTGACAAGCTCAAGGTCATGAGTTTGATTCCTGGTACCCCCCAAAATAAAAAAGAAAATAGAAAAGAAAGACTTACCAAATGGTCCATTAGATTTCCATTCACAAGTTTTTATAAAATTGAATTTAATGTTAAATCTTACAGACTCACTAACCTCTAAAATACCAAGACAACTGATAGAAAAAATAAAACTACATTATACATTTAACTTTCAGTTTTCATAAAATATAAAAATCTAGGGTTCTATCATTTTAAATACAGAATTCGACAAAGGCAGAAGCTGAGATGTTCATGGTAGGTAGGGAGTGACAGGTAAGGAAAGTGGAAGAGGCCCAGGTGATTCGTGCTCTCCTGGATCAGAGCTACAGAGAGCAGTACAAACCCACGTCTGGCTTCCCACAAGTGGATGTGTAAGGTTGTAAGTCCAAGGGGATCAGCAACATAAATCACTTGCGATTCTTTTGTGTGAACAATTGGCTCATTTTCAATTTAATGAATAAATTCACATTAGTATGAATTCATAGATTGAGTTTATACTTGGAGTTATAACTCAGTATTATCTTTTAAGACATAAATGTAAAAATCCTCAACAAAATACTAGCACATTGAATCCAACAATACATAAAGCATAATACCTAGCAGCCGTATAAGTGGGCTTTATCCCAGGTATGCAAGGTGTGCTCACATTTGAAAATCAATGAACGCAAATCATGGACTCATATCAATAGATACAGAAAAAGCATTTGGCAATAAACAACACTTGTTCCTAATCCAAAAACAAACAATTGTCTGTAATCTAAGAAAGAGAACTTTCTCAGCTTACAGACAACAGCTACTAAAAATCTATAGTTAACATCACTCTGTGTTTAGAAACTCAGAGCTTTCCCAAAAGATCAGAAACGAGGTGTTAGCGCAGCCAGAGGCTGCAGGGTGGGGCGGGCAGCAGTTGAGGGAGTGCAGCTTGGGGTCATAGTGTTGAGTGAAGGAAGCAGATACATGAACTTGAATATCACACGGTTTCTCTTGTGTGAGAAACTCTCCCTCTTTCTGTGAACACAGATGGAAGGACGGCGGGGAAGTGATGAAGACAGGGCTTGTGTGCCTGGGCAGGTGCCAGTAGTTGGAAGGGGCAGCGGGGAGGGAAAGGGTCTGCAATGGGAAAAAGAACAGGAAAGAAAAGAAATAAGATGTGTTATGTAGATGCACAAACTCCCCAAAATAATTATACCATGTGCACTGCAAACATGTACTAGCAAAAAGAGAAAGAGGTTAAAAGACAAACTGCATGCAAATTAAACAATTCATCTGAGCAAAGAATGGTTCACCATTTGTGCAGAACCGTGAACCAGAAGAGGTTTGGAAAGCTGCACACCGCAATACAGGCAGGTAGCACTCACACAGAAGGAGGAACTCAGAAGCAACCAGACGGTCTGTGGCTGGGCATTTTTGCTTTATTTTGGCATGGCGTGATGAGAAGCCTCCTTCCAGTAGACAGGGTATGATCCGTTTGTGGCCCATGATTTGCTAGAGTTTGACGGTTGTGATTGGCTCACTCTGCTGCCTGTTACAGGAATATTCTCTTAAACTACACTGCTGCTTGTTTATATACTAAACTGGGTTGTACTTTACTGTGAAGCAATTCAACACATAGAGCCACCTTTAGTCCAAATGTAATCTAATTTATCAAAAGCAAAGAAATACCCTCTCACCTTATGTTTCAACATCATACTAGAAGTCCCAACTAATGCAGTAAGAAAAGTAAAAAAAAAAAAAAAAAAAAAAAAAAAAAAAAAAAAAAAAAAAAAAAAAAAAAAAAA
>PVLD010009855.1:0-40029 GCA_004027595.1 Dinomys branickii | reverse complement strand
TATTATAGCAAAACTGAAGGATACAAGATCAATACACAAAAGTTAATCACATCCCTACATATCAGCAGCAAACAATGGAATTTTCAGGTTAAAACCCAATGCCCAGAAATATAAATACAATGGGGGTACATTTAAAATTCTATAAGTATATGTGAAGAAAACTACTTATATAGGACAAAACATCAAAGAAAAATAATAAATGGAAATATAGTTCATGTTCATGGATAGAAAGACTCAAAGTTCTCACAAATATGTTTTCCCCCATTTGACCTATAGATTCCAATCAAAATCACAGCAAGGCATTCTGTGGAGATGGAAAACCTGAGCCTAAAGTTTATACAGAAAGGCAAAAGGCCCGGAGCTGACAAACAACTCAGCGGGCTGCAGAAGAGCAAAGCTGGAAGAGCTGCACTCCCACCTTGGCTCACTGAAACGCTACAGGCGTGGACCCTGGAGGTGAGCTGGGGCCCTTGGAGGAAACAATAACACACATCACTGATGAAAGGCAGCCGTCCGAAAGGGTGGCCATTGTGTGACTGCAGCAGCCAGACTTCCCAAAAAAGCAAAGGTATGTCAGCAGCAATGAGATCAGTGATTGGCAGCAGCGGGAGCAGAGGAAAGAAGCAGTGGATGACAAAGGATTTTAGGGCAGTGAAATTCCGCATGGGCACAATCCCAGGTGCACCTCAGCATGCACCTCTCCGCGGGTAGAGCACCAAGATGGAGCCCCAGTACAAAACCTGAGCTTTGGGAGGTAACAATAGATTTAGGTCCATCAGTTAAACAACATGCCGCTTTGGTAAGATGCACTGGACATGGAAGGTGACAGGGGTGTGAATCACCCTACTATGCTCAAAGAAGAAGGTCTTAAGAAACCCAGTACTGCTTCTCCCGTCACAACTGGTCAGGCCAGAGCACGGGGGTAGCTCACCGAGTCATCCATGCTGCAGTTGCTGTAGCAACAGCTCAGTTAATCCTTGTGACAGCCCATCCATCATGGATCATGAAAAACTATGTCCTCTGAAAATGGAATCTTCTGCAATCAACAAAAAAGCACATGAAAAACTGTGTTCTTACAGGAGCCTAATTTAAATTTAATGTCGAGAGTTCTCCAATTCAAAGAAAATGTTACTCTACTTTTGAAAAATAAAGACCTTCTGCCTTTAAAGTAACACTTAGTACCATAAAAAATAAATAGTTTCACATATGCACACGGAGAAATCAATATTATTATTAAATATAACAAAAGTCTCTATCTCCTAACTGCCTGACACTTTACCTGGAAAAGCAAAGAGCACACTTTTATACAAAAGAGCCAAGCAAATATAAAGGGGAGGAGAGAACGCAGTTACAACTTACAGCCTTGGAACTTATTAAAGTATGTTTTTTATTTTAAAAAAAGCTAGAAATGGTTTATATAAGAAAAAATGTCAGATACTTAGCCCAGATCATGTGAACAGCAAGCACAAAATTTGAGCAAACTCACACGTTCTCACTTTACATTATAGCTGATTACCTTAGTGGGCTTTTCTTATACTATTTATTTTTAAAGGAATAAAACCCCAGTAGGTGATACTTTTCCAGGTATCATATTTGCTTTCAATTAAATCACGCAAACCAGAAACCATCAAATAGGAGATTAAATCAGTCAGAAGACTGTAAAGTTTTTTGCTGTAATCTCCACACCACCGGCTGCTACCAGTCATCTTTCTTCCCGCAGTTCCCTGGAACCCTGTGGGAAGTAAAGACACTTGTTAGTACTATTAGCTCATCTTGAGGACTCAAGTAATAGCACAGCCCAAATTCCTAGGTGATAGAAAGGATTTTACAGAAATTAAAAATTACTCCTTCTCACAAATGGAAAGCTTCCTACACTGACCAAGCATAGTAAGGGATAAATTTGTCTTAAATACAATTTTTAAAAAACCTTTTTACCTAATTAGATTAGTGGGAGCAATGCCTGTGAGAATGTTCAAAAGTAAATTGAAATGATCATGTAGTGAACACTCAGTCTCACCACTTGGATTCTACAATTAACATTTCATGGTATTTTGAAACTGACATATCTGCTAATTTATTTATCTTTATATCAATTAACCTACTTTAGTTTTTCTGGATTTCAAAGTTATCAGCACAGTTCACCCAGAAACATTTCACTTTGCATATCATTAACTTTGGGCCTATATTTGCATATGCATTTCTGAAGTAGAATTTACTAAGTGAAATAGACAAATCTCAGTGCACGTTTGCAAAATTTTAGCAAATCTAGGCACACAGATTCCTGGCCAACTACGGTCAAGATGTCAAACATTGCCATTGTTTTAAAGGTTCCCTTGTACTCCTGAGCACCCACAGACAGAGCCACTGCTCTGACACTTTCCCCATACAGTGGACAGGCAAGTTCAAGAACATCATGTAATTACACTCACGAAGTCTGTCCTCACTCCTTGAAGTCATATAATATGTGGTATATCACATACACACACACACACACACACACACACACACACATATACACATTTTTTTTCAGTTTAGGGTCATTATAAATCAAGTTATGAAAATTCTCATACAGGTTTTATACAAAAAGCTTTTCTGGTACAAACACCTCATAGTGCAAAGTTGAGGTAAATGTTAATTATATGTTAATTTTACATGGAACAGTCAAACTATGCTCCAATATGACATTAATGTTTTACAACTAATGTGGAAATTTCACATTTTCCACAATGTATAATATATATAAGTTCTTGTAGAAATAATTTTTATGTGTTCTACTGAGTATGTAGTTTGAATTTGCATTTCCCTAATAGCAAGTAAGGTGAGCATCTTTCCATGTGTTTATTGCTCATGCATATATCATCTTCAATAAAATATCTGTTCGTGCTTTCTGCCTACATTTTCACTGGTTGTTTGTATTTTTATTACTGGGTTCTTGTTATTAATATTCTGGATACTAATCTCCTGATGGATGTTCGTTTCATAAACATTTTCTCTGAGTCTATGGATTGCCTTCCATTTCTTTTAACAGAATCTTTCAAAGAGAACAATATATCTTTGTTGTTTTAATTTTAACAAAATCCAATTTACCTATTCACTTCTCATAGAACATGATTCTGACGTCAAGTTTCAGAATAATTTGCTCAGCTCTGTGTCTGGAATATTTTCTCCTGAATGCATTCCAAATATTTTAGTTTTACATCAGCCACCTCAAGTGCCTACTGGGAAAATTGGAAGGATATCAGAGAGATGGTGGAGTGAAGGCCCAAATTCCTGTCCTGCCATCAACTATTGTACAAACAAACAGAAATGGTCAAAACAAAGGTTTACTGCAACCAAGAAAATGCTGTGTCAAGAAAAAGTTGTAATTTTGATTTTGGAACTGTATCTTTTTGTTCCTATAGGACTCAAAAGTTAAATGCATAAAAATGGTGACCCAGCCACGTTACTGTCCGTAAAGGTGTGATTTGTGATCATAGGACATAGAGAGAAAGAACTGTCTGGAGACAAAGACATTGCACGCCACTGGGGAGAGCCTGTGCCAATTTGAGTTGGAGTGTTGTAAACTGAGAATCTAGTTGTAATTTCCAGAGTAACCAAGAAAAACAATCATCATATAGGTAAATATAGATATAGATATAGATAGGTAGATGTAATTTATAAGCAATCTGGGCCAAACAACACAGCCCCCAAATAAATAAATCAAATGATAGAGTTAAAAAGAAAAATCTTGCCAGGCGTGTGGCATATGTCTGTAATCCCAGCAGTCACGAGGCTGAGGCAGGAGGACAGTTAGGAGTTCCATACCAGCCTGGGCTACACAGTGAGCCAAGGCTAGCCTGAACTGCATAGTTAGACCCTGTCTCAAAAAGACAAAAAAAGAGAGAGAGAAATCTTTCTAAAATGATAGTTGAAGCCGTCAATAACTCACTTTCATTAACCAATGTAACAATAAGTTTAACAAAGAAACAGGGGACTTTAATAGCAGCACACACCACACAGACCAAACTGGCTTGTAGGGACCCTCCACCCACAACAGCACAATGAACCTGCTTCCCAAGGGTATGCAATACACACATCTGCAGAGGGAGCACTTGTCAGGCCACAAAATAAGTGTTAACAAAATTTAAGAGTCAGAAATAACATAGAGTATATTTTCCTATCACAGTGGAATGAAACTAGGAACCAATAATAGAAGGAAAGTAAAAAAATTCACAATGCGTGGAACTAACTGCACATTTAAAATTATGATTTAAATCAGTCATACAGGAATTTAAGAAACTCTGAGACACTAAAGAATGTGCCGGTATAACCTCCCAAGTGTGTAGGACACAGACACAGAGCACAGATGTCAGCAAAACTGTGGCTCAGGAAACATCAAGTCCAGGACCCCTCATGGAAACATCAGAAAATCCCCAGACATAGGTCAGGAACAGTCCCATGGTGAAATCATCTTTTCACCAAGAGCACTCAATGCTCAGGGCAGCCAAATGGAGGAAGAGAGCGCAGGTCTATGATGCTGGGGGCTCATCTCTGTCCCCTCCAGTCCCTCTCCTCCTCCAGGCATCTCTCCTCTCTGTTTTGAAACTTCCACATTGTGGTATTCAAGGAAATTTCTGACAAAAGATTATCTGAAAATGAGCTGTGCCACAGAAGCGTCAGTGGTCGTACATTTCCAAAATGGTTTGGAAGGCAGAGACTCGCTGAGTGTTGTCGCAGTCCAATCACCAAGTGCTCAGTGTTCAATAGCAAGTCACGTGGCACACGAAGAAACAGAAATCATGTTCATTTGGAAGAACGGAGTGCATGAGCAGATGCTGTCCTCAAAGAGGTGAAGATACCAAAATCTGCAGAGAGCATGCTTCAGATATAAAAGGAAATATGGATATAGAACTGAAGGAAACCAAAAAATTGTTCATAGTGAAAATTAGGACACCAAAGGTAGAATCTATACAAGGAACTAAATAGAAAGTGTTATCACTGAAACAAAAAGAATTCACTAGAGAGCTCAACAGCGGATGTGAACAGGCACAGGAAAGAATCGGTAAACATGAAGATAACAACTGAAGTTGCCAAGCCTGAAGGCCAAAATTTATTTCCTTTTATACAGATTAGTAAGAGTCAACAGGACCTTAGCAACACAGAGGAGACCCCAGGCAGGAAGAGACAGGAGTATCCCACAGGGGATCCAAGACAGAAATGTACTCACTGAAGAAGCTCAAAGAACAGCGTGGAGTATAAAGAGACAATGCCAAGAGAGATGCCCAACACTCTTTTGAAAACTAAAGACAAAGACCAAGTCTTAAGAGCAACTCTTTGCGGACCTGGGATCCTCATTTACATTATGAGCTTTTTATTGTCAGAAAACTTGGAAGCCAGCAGATGCATGATACAGTCAAAGTGCTGGAGTCAAAAACAAACTCTGTCTCCTGCAAACTGTCCCCAGTCACCAAGTGCTCAGTGTTCAATAGCAGGTCACGCGGCACACGAAGAAACAGAAATCATGTTCATTTGGAAGAACACAGTGCTTCTTTAGCGCTGTGGAGCAAACGGTGCTGATGAAATCATTGCCACGCCCTACAGAAAATACTGAAGGCTGTCACAGAAACAAATGTGTACGACACACCTATTCTAAGAAGCAAAAGTTTCTGGTAAAGCAAGCTACACTGGAAAGCACGCGTTATTATGGTGTCGGTTTATAGCTCCACTTTTTACTTTCACAGGACCCTGAGGGTAAACCCTTAAAAGTGATCACAAGTCTATGTTACTGGGCACAGAACGCCTAGCAATGTAATTCATGACATCAACAACGTAGATGGGGGAAGAGCTAGTTTCGTACACAACTGCAGTTGTCACCTATGGCAATTAGGTTTATAAAACTTTAGGATAGTATACGACATTCCCCATGATAAGCATGGGGAATAGTTCTACAGAATAAACATGAAGGACATGAGCATGTGTATTAGTCTGCTAAGGACGTCACAACAAACACCACAAACTGAGTGGCTTAAACAGACTTTATTTCTTAGTCTGGAAGTGGGAGGTCTGGAGTCAAGGCGCCAGCTGGGTTGGCTTCTGAGACCCCTCTCCCTTTCTTGCTGCATCTTCAGTTAGTTGTTTTTCTTTGCATCTTCAGAGAGACAGAGACATTCTAGATTTTCCTCTTTTGTAAGAACAATAGACCTGTCACATTAGGACCCCACTTTATGACCTCACTTAACCTTCACCACACCTCCAAGGTTCTACCTATAAACACAGGAATGTGGGTGCTGGGGCTTCATCATATGAAGGACACAGATCCTATCGACTGAGGGACACAGTTCATCCCCATAACACAGTACTCTGCACTGCCTCCCCGTCCTTCTCATATCCACCCCATTCCTCAACAACCAAAGCCTTAGCCCACTGAAGAGTCAACTTCAAGCCCAACATTGCATCCTATTGTTATCTGAATCAGCTGGGAACTGTCAACAAAGTTGGCTTGGGAGCTACCCCCAGGGATTAGTAAGGCACACTTCTGGGTGTATCTGGCAGGGCATGGAGGTGTGATCTTGGGTACCATATCAGATCCCTCACTCCTTCCCCTCTGACACTGTTCCTTGGTTCTGCTCTCCAGCTACCGTGAGGTAAGCAGCTTTCTTCTGCTATCACGCTCCTGCCTGGTGGGTAGCTGAATATGGGCGGAACCCCCTTAAAACATGAGCTGTTGTTTCTTAGAGGCAGTACACAGTATGATTCATCTAAAGGCAAAATATACCACCGGTTGTGAAGCCAGAAACCGGACAACATAGGTGCTTCTGAAACATGAGGACAGTACAGGCAAAGATGAGCGTTGTCGTCCCCTCTTCCCCCTGCTCTTTTCCTCTTCCTCCTTCTCCTCCTTCTTCTTCTCCTTCCAGTGCTATGAGACTAGACCTCCACCTTTATCTCCTCATTTAACCTTAATTATCTTTTTAAAGATGCTACCTCCAATATAGTCACACTGGAGGTTAAAGCTATAATATAGTAATCGATGGGAACACAATTCAGTCTGTAACAGACAGGAATGAAACACACACGCACACACACACACACACACACACTCACACACACAACACACTAAAGAAATGACAGCAATAGGGGAAGAAAAAGGGAAGAAAGCTGTAAGACATACAGAAAAACAAGGGGCAACAGGTCAACAGTAAGTCCTTTCTTATTAATAATTAAAGGTAAGTGGATCAAGCTATCTAAATGAAAAGGGCAGATATTAGCAAACATCTCTGTCTGCTATGTGCAAGAGACTCCTTTGATACTCAAGTACATCAAGAGCTGAAGGGGTGATACATGGATGTTCCATGACAGGAGCACACAGCAAAGCCATGGCTACCCTGATACCAGGTGAATAAACCTGTATTCTAGTGTTACAAGAGTAAAGAAGGAAATTGCGCAAAGGTAAAAGAATCAATCCATGAATATTGACAAGATGTGGACAGAATGAAGGGCAAGATATTCGCGATTAATAATGGTTGGAGACTTCAACACCTCACTTTCAGTAAGGCACAGAGTAACTCAACAGAAAATCAACAAGAAAACAGAATTTTAACAGCACTACATTTGTCTTTTGTCTTTGGTTCTTTTGTTTTTTGTGTTTTTCTATTGTTGAGAGGATTAATTGTCTGACCAAGTTTGCATGTCTGTATATGGGTTCATATATATACACTTCGAAGATATCAATGGATAAAGCAATAACCACTGTTGAGATCATGTCGCCTTGTCTGTAGATCAGTTGTGATTGTACTATTTTTATGCTAACTTGTGTCTGTTTGTTAATATGTTTTTGTGCTTTTATTAAAAAAAAAATAACAGCACTACAAACTGAGGGCCAGCACAGTCCACCCAACAGCTGACTACACAGTTTTATTAAGCGCATGCGCACCATATCCCATGGGAGAGCACATGCTGGGCTGCAGAACGAGGCTGAGTCAGTGCCACTTGCAGTCACACAGAATGAAAGCAACACAGGTGTCAGACAAAAAGCTGGAAAACTCGTAAATACGTGGAAATTGAATTGCATGTTAGTAAAACTCCAGTGGGCTACAGAATGAAGATGCTCTGAGATGAAAGGTGTGGAAGACAACGTAGGAGCAGCCGCCAGATGCTGGAGACGGTTTTGGGAAAGAAATAACCAGCTGAGGGTTATGTGTTGAATGTTACACAGGGGCTGGGGATATAGCTCAGTGGAATAAGCGCCTGCCTAGCAAGCGCAGGGTCCTGAGTTCGATCCCCAGTACCGCCAAAAAAAAAAAGAATGTTACACAGTGTGCATCCATGTGATTAACTATTGAGATGTATGTAATGTATATTACTTTATAAATGTATACAATATACATTACACTGTATAAAGCAGGACTCATGTGGGTAATCTAACCCTGCTCATTATGAAACTAAAGAAAGAAGGCAAACTAAACCCAGAGATAGCAAGAAAAGAAAAAAGTGAAACCAAAAGTTGTTTCTTTAAAAAACAGCAAAAGTGGTAACTGTCAGCTAGAATGACTATGAAAATAAGATGAAAGATTCAAACCTGTAGTCAGAAATGAAAGTGAAGCCATTAGTACTGTTTATACTGAAATAAAGTGGATGACAGAGAAGACAGTGAACAGCTGTGTGCCTTCCAGCTGAGAAGGACAAAAGGACAGAATGAATTCCTGAGACGGGACTGAATTACCACCAGCTCTCAATCAAACTTCAAGGGGCCAAGAGTTGCACCAGCAAAGAAAGTGGTCTTGAGATAGAGTCTACTCCCGTGAAGATGCCAAGAACATTATTGAAATGATAGAAAGTTTATCAGATTGCAAAGACTGCAATTTTGAAAGCGGTCCTACTGTGTAGTGCTAGCAAATAGTGTCATGCATTACAGAGAAGTCCTTTGTGAAAGAGTCAACCATAACTTTGTCACATAGAAATTGCTACTTCAACAGAAAAAAGAGAGCTGTACACAATTCCAGAACTGTAGGTCCTGTGTTCCAGAAGCGTCTGAGGGAGGTGCTTCACGTCGTTACTCTGAGAGGCATCAGCCTGCTGTGTGAATTGGTGGGTGGACGGAAAGGTGGACAGATGCATGTTAAAATTCTAAAATGTTAAGGATTGAATCTAGGTCATAGGTGAACATGGGCTAATTTTAAAGCAGTTTGTAACCTTGGTATCTGTTTGCATATTTTCATAAAATGTTAGAGAGGTGGCCAGAAAGAAAACACTTCTGCACCTGAGGGAACGATAGCAATGGTGCTCAGAAGGACAGAAACTGACCCCAAACACATGATTCACCACTGCTGTGCTTCTTATACAGTGGGGGCGGGACACTGTGCAACTGCCGTATAACTGTTCACTTTGAAAGTAGAGATTTTGTCCTCACATGCCATTTATCCTAAGGACACAAGAACAAACTTGGCATCTGCTGGACAACTGCATTTACATTGAGATGCGCTGTCTCCGTTGATTGATTCTTGTGTAGTTTTCAGCCAGTGGAAGTTTACGCTCACACACTCAGGTTTGTGTGTTAGAATCTTAACCTGACAATGGCAGCTTCCCCCACCGAATCTAATCCTAACTATTTCTTCTCCATCTTTCTTTTCACACTTACTTCCCACTGACAGCTTTCCTTTTTTCACTTTAATTTTTATTACAATAACTGCAGAAAGGAACGCACAGCATAAAGGTCTGAAATGAAAAGTATGTACAGTTTGGGTGGAGAGATGTAAAAGTCAATATAGGAGTGCAATTTGCATAGGGTTACCATTCGTTTCTTTGAGAGCTAAGAAAATTCTGTTTTATATGGGCAGCTAACTGATAAATCCATAATGTGTACGTGTATCTAATCACCAGAATGACCACTTTATCCTATTATCTATCTTTTATTTTGCACTTTATATTTTTGGTTTTTCATATATGAGAAACCATGCTATTTTTAAGCTTATGTATTTGAGTTATTTCACTTAACATTATGGCCTCAACAAGTATTCATTTTCTTACAATGACTCAAATTTATCCTTCTTTATGGCAGAGTAGTACTCCACTGGGTGTAAATACTCAACATTTTTAGCCATTCATCCTTTAATGGACACTTAGGCTGCTTTCAAGATTTAGCTATTCTGAATTGTGCTGCTATAAACATGAGTGTGGATGGATCGCTGTAATCTATGTCTTTAACTCTTTCAGGAAAATGCCTTAGAAAAGGGATAGCTTGGTTGAATGGAATTTCTAGTTTTTATTTCTTGAGGAATCTCCAGCATGGTCACTTTTGACTCTTTCAAATATCAAGAGTTTTTTTAACTTAAGATTTTGGTTACTTCTCTAACCCTTATGCTTTCTAGTCTCAACAATTTTAGAAAGCAAAGCAATTTAGTTTGGTCAAATTGAATATACTGTATTCCAGGGACAGTGCTCAGTGCTGGCCCTGGTTTCCTCTTCCCAGATCGATTTTGGAGGGTGCCACAGAGGGCAACCCTGAGAGGAACTCGTTTTCCCACCTGGGCAGCAGTCAAGGTGTCCCAGAAGGGTCTGAACTTCCCGCACCTGTGTGCCTTCTACAGAACAGAATGTGTGTCATAGGAGGGCACACAGGAGAGGACACCGTCACCTGGGCCTGGCACTGCTGGCCAGGGCGGTGTGAAGCACAGGCAGGAGAGCCTGCAGATGCTCACTGTCCCTTAGAACTATATCTCCTGTATGTGGGTCTCCTCTTGGCCTGGCTGCCAGGCACCAACTGGGCTTTGTTAGCCTGGCTTGGAAGATCTTAATCCATGAAGCAGTGCATACAGCACAAAGCCCCACTGCACCCAAGGTGGCTTCTAGCAAGGTATTTCTTTACAAGCAGGGCTATTTGTCCAGCGCACCAGTTGCCATGGCTGGAACATCAGAAGCACCAGTGAGGAAGCCAAGGGACAATGACAGAAGCCACCACAGCACAGCCGCTCATCACATGCACTGGAGCAACAGTGAGGAGCTCACGCTCACCAAGCACTTCACGCCCCGAGCAACGCTCTTGGACTCCAGGTGGCATCACACCCCAATAAACCCAGTGGGGGGGGCATCTGGTCAGAACTGCGCTTCATGACCTGCCTGCCTTAATGTATCCAGAACTTACAGCCACCTGCGGCCAGGCAAAGTAATCTCAAAAGCCCATTTCACACATGGTGACAGCATCTGTGCTATGCACTAGAGGGTGTGGGGGTTTGCCCTGGCAACCATGAGCGGCTGGCAGCCTTAACCCCAGCCTTGACCCAACAGGGAGAGAGATAGCACATCACCTATCCCTGTCCCAGAAAAGACCCAACTAAGCACTCAAAGTTTCTGGTGAATGTGGAACACTTTCACATCACTGCTAAGTTCCCAAATTGTAAGTCAAACCATGTAACAGGGACATCTGTATACAAGGTCATTCAACCTGCGTATTCCTGAGACTGACACTCACCTTTCTCCTTTGCAGGTAAGAAATTAAAGTCCAAGGAAGATAGGAAGATTTGATGGAGACCCACCTGCTCAACACAGCTCACTCTGTGTGATTTGACTTCAAAGTTCTTTCCTCCCTAAACCAGCCCATGGCCAAGGTGTGCATGGCAGGGCCTGGAGGAACCAGATGCCAGCAGCTGTGCTGGGGATGTTCAGCATCAGGACTTGGTACAGCACGAGGGGGTCTCAGGCTCTCGATTTCCAAAGCAGGCTTTTATTCTCATGATTACCCCAGTTGAGGAATGACTGGCCAGCTCCAATGGGAACAGAATGTAATCAATTAAAAACTATGAAGTGTTCAGGATAAAATTTGTTGGGTACTAGACACTGTGGAGAGTGGTGACCCCGAACCTCAGTGTGCATCTGACTCATACTTAGTCATTCTGAAAATGTACACTCTACGTTATGACCTGAAAACTCCAGTGCTGGGGGGCTGTTGGTGAGGTTGCTGTTCTGTGGGCCCCACGTGAGTGGTAAGGTCATAGGCATTCAGTGTACAGAGGACCAGGACCCTCGGTCTCTGTCACCTGTGCTTGCCCAGCTCCTTGCATGATTCCCAGAACACAGGAGAGGTCCCCCGTATTTGCTGAATGAACAAACTTTCCTCCCTCAGCTCAGTCCCATGGCGACGGCTTCCCAATGCTGCCCAGGACCTGCAGGTGTGGCTGCAGTGCCTCCTGCCCAGCACTGATAGCAGGGACTCAAGCACAGCTTCTGCTCATTTATTTCTTCTTTTCATCTACGGATGGGAGCTGCTGAGGGCAGGGGAGATACATCATTTTCTAAATGAATCTTCAGTGCTGAGGACAGTGTTTGGAATACCAGAATGTGTGTGCTCAATAAATAATCTGTAAATGCAAAACTGGCTTTGTGTCTCCTAAAGCTGGAGTCAACTTAGCACTGGCATTTATTTCCCTGGCTCCAAGCCAGATCACGTGTCCTCTGGAGAGGAGACAGAAGAGGCTGAAGACGAAAGGGGAGTGGGCATCAGGAGGGGACCTGGGACACCAGGCACGGCGCCAGCCTCAGCCAGACATGGCAGCATGAGCTGCAGATGAGGAAGTGTCTCCCCAGGCCCAGACCCATACATCAGAGCTGTCACGGCAGAGCTGCCTCTTGCCATGGAGGACAGCCGCCCTGCCGGCCGGATGTGTGTGGCCAGTCAAGGTCACCGTCCCAGCTCCGACCTCTTGCTGAGTCTGGTCTGACGCTCCCACCTTCTCAGAGTGGATTAGATCCCTGCCCTGCCGCCCAGAGTGGCCCCACTGCAGGCTGCACTCCGGGGATGGCCGCGGCTGCACTCCCCGCCTGGGCCTGAGTCACGCTTGCTCGCTGACCTCAGCCCTGTGCCCTGCTTCAGACACCGCCATGGCCCTCCGTGCCCACCCCACCCCTGTGTCATCACCACCCTTGCCTACTTTCTGGAGGAAAACGAGGAACTAAGTCATGGCTAAAGTCCAGAATCAGAAACTGAGTTGTAACTGTAAGAGCAACAGTGAATGAATGAATGAAGCGCTTTTAAAACACTCAAATAAGTGGGAAAAATTCCATCTCAATCCCCTCTATCAGGTCCGTCCTTGGCCTTCCTGCACATGGTCGTGACATTAGCTAACCTTAAGTCAGGCTGGGCAGCGTCCCCAGATCTGAGCCCGTCTTATTCTGCTGAAGCCCCTGCTCTTCTACTCCGACAAGGGCTGGGGGCATCTGCTGTTTACACAGAGGACAGAGGAAGGGGCAGGGACATGCGCCAGAAAGATCCTTCCCGACCCAGTGCCCAGAGACGGGGTGGCCCCAAGCCTGTCCCCAGCAGGGCAGCAGCCAGGACTCAAGTCGTGCCTGTGGGTCTGGCTTCCACAGGCTGACTGGGATGTGGAAGGATGCGGAGTCCCCGGGGCCCACCCTGTGGGGCTTGCGGCTCTTTCACAGGATTCTCCTTTTCCTGCAGCGTTTCTCCACACGAAGCGGTGGGCACCTACAGATGTCTCTGCACGCACCGAAGCGCGCTCCCACACCCACAGAAGATGTCTGCAGCACGCCTATGTGAACAGTCTCCCGAATAACAGACGCGCGCGAGCACAGGGGCGGGAGAATCTCGGAGGAACGGGAGGCCCGGCTGGCCCGAGAAGTCTGCTCTGCCCTGCTGCCTCGACCGCCTCCTGGCCTGAGAGAAGCGCAAGTCCTGGCGTCTTCCACTGAGAGGCTGTTTTTGTTAGAAACGGCGTGAACTTAAAAAGAAACAGAAAAGGAAGCAGCAAGGGGCTCCCACTCCCCTGAAACCCGGGAAGCCTAGCCGGGACCCCGGGCTCTCAGAACCCGCAGGACTCCGCGCTGGTCCCCGGCTCAGGGAGGGACCCGAATTCCTTGAGTTCCAGCGGCGCCTGGACCCCCGCCCGCCCCGCTTTCACCAGAATCGGGCAGGGGTTCGGCTGGGACCTGGGCCGCGCCCCGCCCCGCCCAGCTCGGCTGCTGACGTCGCCTCCGCCCCGCTCGGCCGCGCTATAAAGGGGCTCCCGATAGCGATCGATCCGCATCGATCCCATCGCCCCGGCAGCAGGCTTGCGGGGAAGCGCAGACCGGCTCCCGCACCCGACCCCCGACCCGCGGCGCCCAGCCCTGCCTCCCGCACCCCCTGCTCCCACCCCCGCTCCCCCGAGCCCGCGCACCCCGCAGGTAGGAGCCGCTCCCCGGACGCATGGGGTCGGGGGCTCCGGAGGGTCAGGGGGTCGGGGGTCCGGGTCCGGGGTCTGCGCGGGCTCCGCACCCACCTGCCGCCCGCGTCTGAGTTTCCCCAACTTCCCCGAGCGGATCGCGTGCGGGAAGCAGCCGTGGGCGTGAAGAGGCTCCGATGAAAGAGGCCGAGAAGCCCTGAAGGCGGCGGCCTGGAGGCCTCCCTCCTCCGCGCCCCCGGGCTTCGGGCAGCCGGCCGCGCCCCAGCCTTCCCTCAGGACGCCCGGGGAGCCCCAGGAGCCCCCGCTCCGCTGCCGGCGCCGCCCTGGGGTCCCTCAGCGGTGCGGGGGCTCCCCGGAAAGCCGCAGCCCGCGGTCCCCGGCTCTCCCCCAGGTTCCTCCAGCCCGGCAGACCCCCGACGGCCGGGCGGAGGGCGGCGGGCGCTCCGGGCCCCTTCACAGCATCCCTGCCCGGCCCGCAGCGGGAACTTAAGTTCCCGAACGCCGCGCAGCCTGTCCCGTGTAATGCTGCTGGGCAGAACTGCCGGCTAAGAGCCAGGGCTAACGTCTAAAGGGAAGAAGGTGCGAAACCCGAAAGGATTACGCTGTGTTTGTTGAGCAGCTCCCCGCCCCTGCGGAAGAGCCCTGAGTCCCGGCGGAGGGACGCGCCGCGCCCCCCTCAGCGCAGCGTCCTCTCCCCCAGGCCGGGTCTGGTGGCGCCAGTTAACGCGCCCCGCAGCCGCCGCTGCCAGCATTCCTCCGCCCTCCGTCTGGATGAAGTAGCGCGGCCGCAGGCTCGGCCACCATGGCTTTCCACGTGGAAGGGCTGCTCGCCATAGTCGTGTTCTACCTGCTCATCCTGCTGGTGGGCATTTGGGCCGCCTGGAGGACCAAGAACAGCGGCAGTGCCGAGGAGCGCAGCGAGGCCATCATCGTGGGCGGCCGCGACATCGGGCTGCTGGTGGGTGGCTTCACCATGACAGGTGGGTCCCTGCCCCGGTGGGTCTGCCGCGGGCTTCTCCGAGCTTGGCAGGCCTGGCTCTTTGTCCCTGGGCATTCTTCAGGTTCCCTTCAATAATTTTACGTTTAGACGTGGAAAGGAAATATTTTCCTTGAGGTAACACTTGAACCAAATGATCTGATGATCACCGGACCAGACCTCAGGGAAGAAAGGGTGGGAGTGCCCCAGGTGGCAGCAGAGAAACGGTGGAGGGGAGCAGAGGGCCGCCGGGCACGCCATGCCCTTACTGGGTAATGGGGGCTTCGCCGCGCGTCCCTTCGCAAGTGCAGGAAGTTGTCCCCAAGCTCCCTAGTGCCTGATGTCAGTGGAGACAAACCGGCGCTGGTTTTACCCTGCATCAGTACATTTGGGCACAGTACAGTTCCAGGTGGGTCCATTCCCTGTTCGGAAACCTGTTTTCCCACCCGATAACTGATTTCCTTGCCAGAAGCCCCTCCACAGCGCTAAAGCAGGGTTGGCAAGAACCTTGCCTGAAGGAGAAAGGCAAGGCTTGTAGGTCTGCGGCTCCCTCCCGGCCACCCCTTCCTGCTGGGGGTGGGAGGGGCATGCTGTTTTCTTGCTCTCTGTGAGAGCTGTGGTAGGGGGTGGTTTTTAAACTTGGCTTGCTCACTGGAAATACTTCTGAAAACGTCTTCCGTGTTATCTGTTCCTCTTACAAAGGACACATTGATCTGGGTCCTAGAAGGTGTCTAGACATTCGCAATGCAGTACACATTAACTGGAACATTAGAGAAATGCACCATTGGAATCCATGTCACCACGATGCTATACTTCAGGTCTGAGATGCTGTTTACAAATGATTTACCCTGTGCTTCAAAAACTTTACCAAACCTGTCTAGAAAGATAGCATCCATGTTCTGGAAGTCTTAAGTAGGCCCATCTGCCATCCACACTGTTAATGTGGACTGTGGACTGTGGAGTTAGGCTTTCAGGTAGGCACAGTTTGTTGAACGCCTCACCAACAGCATGGAGACTTGTGTGGTCTTTATAAGAGCTCCGTGAAAGGGCTCTGGGGTTATGTGAAGAGCCAGGGCCACAAAGTTAAAAATGCTCAGGGCTTGGTGGACTCAGGGATCCAGGGCGCACAGCCTGGCCCTGGTGCTGGACAGGCAGCCCTCTGTGGATTTGTTTATGGGGTGCTTTTCTTATAATAACCATCTACAGGAGTAAGCAAAATATTTTATTTTTTGCAAATTATTATAATGTTCTATTGCTTTAGCTTAATGTTCTACTTAATATGATCATAATGATAATGTTTTGGAATTTGTCCTTTTATTATATAGAGGGATTTTTTTAGCCTAATACACTATTAAAGTATATAGAAAATATTTGAATGCTATTTCTTATAAAGTGTCATGGTTTAGCTCACTTTCAAAAGCTTTTCTCTTTTTGAAAATTCATAAGAACCACAGTCAAAACCATCATTCATCTAAAATCTGAATCACATGATTTAAACTTTATTAGATTAATTTGCTTCTATGTATTTCATAGAGAAAAGAGGCCGATGATGTTTATTCCTTAACATGCACAGAGTGTGAAAGAGTTTGTGTTCTCACCCATGATTTGATGCAAAACACAAACAGGAGGGACCGACACTGGCACAGAAAGGACCCAAGCGAGAGAGGCTAGAGCGCTTTGTTCAGTCGCAGTGAGGAGCCAGTCTTGCGCTGGTGTTATAGTGCTATACCCCTTCAGGAGCCAGGGTTTCTTCTGGATGAGGGACAGGAGAGTGTGCAGTGAAGGATGACCACTGCTGAACGCTGCTGTGAGCCATCATCCAGTGGTCGCTCTGTGCAGGCCGCAGCCCTGTCTAGTGGGAACCGGCCCAGCCCTGCCTGCACCTCCCCAGAGGCTCGTCCTGAGCGTTCAGACAGCCAGGGTGTGAGCAGGCCTAAAACCCCAGCAAGGCCTCCAATGAGGAAAACAATGGCATCTGTTACGTGTTAATGCCCAGAGTGAAGGCCCTGTGAGGATGGGAGTGGCCGCCGCGTGTGTATTTGACCACTTCAGGGGTGAGTGTGTAAATTCCCACTTAAATGACTTAAAATCACCGTGCACAAAACTTCTCAAGTTAAACATTTAAGAAACGACATTAACCTCACAGCACAGCCTCTTCTTGGCCTTTTGTTGGATTCAAAGCCAGATAAATTCTAGTGTGAGCGTCACAGAAAGGATCACCTTAGACAGAGCTCCACACATGTTATGTCTTTTCTCTGTGCTCTGTGAGGTTTAGAGAGTTCTTCAGAGTGGAGTTGTATTCTCAATGGGATCACACGGCCCAGAATCTAGTGTCACCTCTGCTAAGCTTCTTACCAGCCTCTGACCATCAGACCTCTACTTAATTCCTACATAAACGTCATTTTTAACATTTAACTGTGTTCTTAAAGAATACTTTGTGTATATACGCAGGCTGCAGATATGTATGCTGCAGTTCCATTTTTCTGTTTTTCATTAAGTGTCAAATAGGAGGTTGCTTTCTGAGAGAAAACAGTGGCCTGCACTTGCTTCCTTTGGCTCCTTGACCTCCCTCTTTATGCTCCATTTTATATAGCTAAACACATTTATGCTAAATAGCTAAACACATTTTTGCTAAATTTCAGATATCTGAAAACATGTATTTCTTACTATTTCCTGTGAAACACCAAACACTTCATGAAAACACCCAGATTAAAGCAAAGCTGTGAGCACCGTGTTCTCCAGGTGTCAGCTGTAGCTCTGAGCATCTGCAGAGCAGAGGGAGAGGAGTGAGGTCACTGTGACCAGCATGGACGCATGAGGGTGGGCCCTGTCTCACCTGCTTTCATCTTCTGAGTGCAGCCCGCTGTGGACATGGCCAGACTTGCCATAGCCCATGTTGCCAGAGTATTTGAGAAAATGCTAGTAAAAACCTCACACATACATACACACACACACTCACACATACACACACCTCTCCTCAAGGACAGCGGTCATGATTGGTGTAAATTACCAGTGTACTTGAAATGGAAGGGCCTTGCAATGCAATCCCTGGCCCTGCCTTGTGGGGGCTGGAGAGAGGGTTGGAGACCTCTGCACTGTATGGCCTCAGAGCATGTCGTCTCTGGTAACTTCACCACAAGTGAAGTTAGCTGATGGCTAAATGCATTCACACGGTACTGGGCAGCACGGTCTCACGGACACAGAAGGTGAGCCCCAAATTCGTGTTAAATTTTCTACAAATACCTTTCAAAGAAACATAAGAAGTAATTAAATTGAGGTCAATAATATAACTTAAGTAATTCAATACTTTCAGATGTTTTCAGTTTGTGATCAGTACAAATCATCCTTTTACTCCAGTGTGTCAGTCATTCTAGGCCCCAAATCCTCTCACCCGTATGTGCTCTCTCCAACTCTTTCACCTCCTTTGCTCTGCTGTGTCTGTCTCTTCCTGGAGCCCTCGTGAGCACCCAAAGCCCAGACAGCCACGCTGTAGATGCTCCTGGCCACAAGGCCGGTGGCCACCGTGCCGGGCTGTGGGGTCTTGGGGTGACCTGCAAGACAGAGGCTCCCTTCCCCTCTGTTGCAGCCACCTGGGTCGGAGGCGGGTATATCAACGGGACAGCAGAGGCAGTTTACGTGCCAGACCATGGCCTTGCGTGGGCCCAGGCACCCATTGGATATGCTCTTAGTCTGGTCGTAGGTAAGTGGAGCTTTAATCTGTGTCTCACTCCCTGCACAGGATGGGTGGGAGCATGCATAAGAAGTGAAGTAACAAGTTAAACCACGTCAGTACCTGTTGTGGGAAAATGTCACCCAAACTGCTAAGTGGCTATTACCAGAAATTGGTATGTAGCAGAGCACTGGTGCCCAGATGGTTCAATCTCTTGGTCATGGAACATGTAAAACAATCCTTTGACCACCCTGTGACCATCAGAACAGTGCACTTCTTAGCATAATCATATTCTATTTCTTTCAAACTGAGGGCGGGTATACCACTGAAATGAATCAACTTGATTGTACCTGAGTTTCTTTCTGTAAGGCAAACTAACCAATAATCAAAAATTATTATATAACAACTGAACAGGGAGTTCTCTCCTTTTCACTCACAATACTTGTGTTGGATCTGATACTGATTCAGAACATCTCAGTGTTATGCTCAGGGCCTCTGGGTGAGCACCATCCTACTTCACTGCTTTCAGTGTATGTGCTTCCCTTATGCTGGGGATGGCAAACCTTTTAGAGCTTTCAATGACATGAACAGTCCATGTGCCATAGATTCACCACCCATGATTATACCATCTAATTATCCACTGGACAAATGCAATATTAAGTGTACTGAGGAATTTATATTAGGTTGCCACATTTTTTCTTGGTGCTGTAGCCTCAGTACATTACAGATTGGCTCCTCTGTATGGATAGATATTCTTTCTTTTTCTAGTACCAGAAATTGAACTCATGACCACACACTTGCCAGGCAGGTGCTGTGCCACTGAGCTGTATCCCCAGCCCCAGATAGATATTCTTAAGGAGAAATTATAACATAGTAAAAGGTTGGCAGAAACTATTACACGATGCATTTTTAATCTTCATAGCATCATGGTTTAATTTCTTCTAGGTGGTCTGTTCTTTGCCAAACCAATGCGCTCCAAGGGCTACGTGACCATGCTAGATCCATTTCAGCAGACCTATGGGAAGCGCATGGGTGGCCTCCTGTTCATCCCTGCACTCATGGGAGAAATGTTCTGGGCTGCAGCGATTTTCTCTGCCTTAGGTAACGACCCATGAAGCATCATCCCATCTATACCTGCAGTTCCCTGACCACAAGACACATAAACTTACTTCCTATTGTTACAACCATGTTCTTAGCTGTATTTATACTGGTAAAATCTTACCACCATTTCTACATTGATGGCAACATGGCTGCAGAGGCTAAATCAAGGCTGGAGAGCATTTACTTTTTGCTTGAATCACATCTGCAGGGTAGTAGTCATGGTTATAATGATCAAGAGTTGCTTTTTTAAGTCAGGACTTCAAACAAAGCATTGCTAATTGAGAAAAGCTAAAGAGTGAAGTTTATCTTTCAAAATTAGTATCCTTGAACCAGGTGTTAGGGAGAACACTTGGTGTTAGACAAATTTAAATCACTGAGTTATACCTGCACTTCTCCCACAGAGAGAGCACTTCCGTGGCCTGAGAACTGCTTACCTTTCCATTTTCCTTCTAATGCCTACCTTGTTAACCAACATTTTAAAATGCATGCAAAATGCTCTCAGCTCAAATCACAGCATACCAGGCATTTTAGAAGCATTAATATTTCTAAAGATGTTACCTTTTACATAAGACATGTCTAATTAAAACCAAACAGAAAACCAGGTGTGAGTCCCAACAGTAAATAAAGACAAACAGATGTCACCAGTCCCTTAGCTGATGTCTGTGAAGCACAGGGCTGCAGTTTGTTAGTGCAGATGCTAAGTATGGTAGCGTGGATCTCCCCAGTAGCACAAATGTCTCAGCCACTCTTCAGGCTTCCAGACCCTGAGCTTCCCCTCTCCTCCAGCAGAACCTGAGGGAGGCAGGGAGGTGGCTGCCACCTGTAGCCACTGCTGCTGCCTGGGGAGACAGAGGCTGCCGCCTGGAAGAGAGGGTGCAGAAGCAGACCCCATCCTGCAGATGCTGAACACGTCACAACCACGCCAGCTGCTCGCGCCCAGCCCAGCTCCTCCACCCTGACCCCAGTCCTTCTCTTGCCTCCTTGCCCTCCACCTGTCCAGCCCATGCCTCCTTGGATTAGTGTGGTCATTCTGGCACCTTCTGCCTGCTTTGTGGTTCTACCCGCTGGCCATGCTCTTCCTCCTAAATCTGCTTGCATCTGGCCCCTTCCGGCAGAAAGGCAAACTCTCTAATGGGTCCACAGTGAGCTGGCCTTGCTTCCTTCTGCTCAGGACACCCGCCACTCTCTTCCTCCAGGAGCGGTAGCTCTCTCCTGCCTCTTGTGGCCCCGCTGAAACTTCTCCCCTCCTCCCTCCCTTGCCTCGCCTGGTACTTGTCCTGGAGCCCTCAACAAGGATCCCTGGAAACTGGCCAGGTGTGTCTGCTGCAGACACCCAGCCACCTGCCTCTGTTGTCACCGGATGTGTCCTCTCACTGTGTACGTGAGCCTGTTTATCTACCTCATGTCCAATTTTCAGTCCTACCCCATGGATGACAACTCTCTTGAAGGCAGGACTTGCTTTGCTTGCAGTTATAATCCTACACAAGAAATGAATGAATGAATGAATCTTTCTTAGATCTATGTTTTTCAAAAAAGAAAACAGAATGTTGCACCCCTCCCCCAGTGTGTTCACATTTTACCACTGGGTCCTGCGCACATCTTAAGGGCTCTGGAAATTGAACATAGGTTCTTTAGGGTGTAATTGAGAACTGAGACCAGTAATACCAAGAAGACTGCCAAGGTCCTGGCTTCTCAGCTCACAGCATTCAGAAAAGCAGCGTCCCAGGAGCTCTCTGGGCCCAGTGCCCTCCCTGTCCATCACGAGTGGGTTAGTAGCATCCCACTGAGGACTGAGGTCTTCCCTGACTCCTGCCACTCATCCTCAGGTTATTTTCCCTCGCTTCTTGCAAATGGAAATGCAGCAGCCTTGAGGTGGCCAGAACAGAAGTAAGCTAGGAGCAACCCCCTTCCGGGCTGAGTATCCCAGGCTGCAAACTTGTCTTCCAGATTCATCTGTCATCTCAGATAGCCTTTGAACATTAGGTAGTGCTGTAGGGTTGCCATCTTCTTCTGCCAGTCTCCCACGTGACCAGACGTCATTTTCCTGGTCTCAGACATAAAAACAAAATGATTTGGGTGGAAAAGAAGATAATGTGGCTGCTATGAAGCAGTGAACGCCGTCCTTCCCTGGTGCCAGACAGCAGCCCTGGATGCCCTCGTACTGAGATGAAACTGCAAAAGCCCCTCCCCACCCGCTCTCCTGAGCTGGGGAGCAGTAGGTGTTTACTTCCCACTGATTTCAGTGCCAGAAAATATGGGTTTTAAGAACAAACTTCCTGCTGAGGTATCAGAAAAGGAATGGGAGTGGGTCAAATGTCTAACAGAAAAGGAACTGTTTGCTCTGACTCAATAAAGATCACCCTGTGTAACAGAGCCAGGAGAGAAGAATGGAATTTATGAGCCAATGTTTCCGAAGAGTTTGCTAAACATGGACCACAGTAGCTAACGCTTTCCTTCAGTTAGTTAATCTGCATATACGTGTGTGTGCGTATGTTCTCAGTACACGCATGAAGGTGGGAAAATCTCTCTCTCTCTCAGCTATTTCCCCTCGCCCCCCTCTCTCGCATCCTCCCTCTCCATCCCACCCTCTCTTTTTCCGTGCTCAGAGGCACTCGAATATATCTAAACATCATTTCTTGTTTGAGATCCAGGCTCTGGTAAATCATGTATATTTTTAATTATCATCTCTATTTTCTTCAACAATAATAGCTGGACATAATTCAAAGTCAGTGTCTGCAGGAAATAAGGCAGGCAACTTAAGGACGGATGTGTATCAGATCTGTTCTCGCCTCAGTGCAGTGTGCGTGGTTCTGAGACATGGGAGGGCCTTTTTGATGATTTAAATAGGCATTTCTTGAGAGCAATAACTGCAGAATACAAAATTCTTAAATCATAGGTTTCAGGTATGACCAGGTTTATGTAAGTACTGTGAGGACAGCTGTTTCCACAGATTTCAACTGCATGGTCATTTCTCTGCCTGTTCTCTGTTTTCCTTCAAATGGCCTTGTTCACAGTTGGTTCTGGCAGCACTCCTCCTCTACCTGGTCCATGGACCTGGGCCAGCATCCGAGGCCCCTGGGCAGGCCCAGCACTCACTCGGTATGGGGGCGCGCCTGGGCGGAAGACATCCCAGGAGCCCTTCTCATGGCTTCTACATCTCTACCCTCGTGTGTCCCATCCTCTCACCCTGCCCTTGGCTCATGGAACCCTGAGACATGGTGATGCAGGCATTTGTTTTGCAATACTGGGGATTAAACCCAGGGTCTTTGCACTGAGCTACATCCTAGTGGTGACCCTGGAGGTTTAATTTTGCTTTACTTACTACAATTAATGTAACTATTCAGAAAGTACTTTAGAGAAAAATTCAACCTGCTCTCAAGGGTACCAGGGCAGTGGCTTCTCCAGGGTCTCTGCTGACACCAACACTGCAGGCCGGATCACTTTCTTGCATCACTGAATTCTCCTAACTGATGGGACTGTAGCTTGGCACTGTTAATAAAGAGGAGAACTACACCCAAGCAAGAACAGTGGAGAGTTCCATCTAAATTTCCAATCTAAGGATTTCAGATAATACTAAGCTATAAAATATCTATGCAACAGTAGTGGTGTGAAGTCATGGAATTATAAACAACCTCTTTCTTTTGTCTTTATCCCACAGCTTACTTTTTCCTTTTAATTGGTCTTATTCGAGAGGATAATTTTACTTTATTACCATAGACAAAGCACAGGAACATAGTGCATTGTTCCTATAGATTGATTGCTCTGAGATAATGGGCTCTGGCACCTGAAGGCTATGCATACCATTAGCTGCCAGGTGAGCAGGCAGTGAGCCTAACACTGATGCTCTCAGTAGCCTGAACTATAGCCACAACCCTTAGCACGGTGGAAAGAGCTCACATAGCCACACGTGAGCTGTGAGGCAGCAGCCCAAGCATTGCAGTGGTCAAAACTGCCCATGCCATAAAGTTCTCCATGAAAACATAGGCACCACCAAACACAGCACCCAAAGTCATAAAGTAAGATAAACACATGGAATTTCCAAGGCCGACCTAACAATCTGATGATGAAAATTACTATAGAAGGTGATATTCAAAGTGGTTTCTTCAAGCACACTTGCATCCTGGGAGGAGGGCTGGGAGAGAAGAAGTTGATAAAATCTACCAATTTTATGATTTCCCCTTACAAACCTGTTTCCACCTTTGGTGCTTATGGCATCTGTCCCCAGCTACAGGCTGGTCTAGGGCAGAGTACAGTAAGTGCCCAAATTACAAAGATTTGAGTTGTGAACTTTCACAGGCATGTTATGTGAGACTCACTTTGCTGGCTGGTGAATTGTGAGCAGTTCTCCCGGAACAGAACTGATTCACAAGTCAGAGGCTTATTTAGTTGCAAAACAACAAATGAATGTTCATTATACAATGTGGGAGTGATTGCTCATGCCTCTCAGAAAGGCTGCTTTTTCCTATGGATGTGAGTAAGTATTTTGCATGAATTTAATTACATCAGAATTTTAGACACCTGAGGGAAGTGTTGTGAGTCCTTAGAATCATTATTATCTATGACACCTTAGAATCAGTGTGTCAGGTATTCTTTATTCATATGACTGATTTCATGGTCGCTCATAAACAAGTTAGAAAAACACTTACCTCAGAAAGCAAGAGTAAATATCTCTAGATCTGACATCACGGGCTAGATGAAGTTTTCAGCATACAAACGCACATCAGCTGCTGTCCCAAGTGCCTTTCTTGCAGCCGCGGACACTCGCCACTGCTTTGCTGTGACCCCACCTCTCTGGCTTCCAGGTGCCACCATCAGCGTGATCATCGACATAGATATGCACGTCTCTGTCATCGTGTCTGCTCTCATCGCCACCCTGTACACGCTGGTGGGGGGCCTCTACTCGGTGGCCTATACTGACGTTGTTCAGCTCTTCTGCATTTTCCTGGGACTGGTAAGTGCGGCCTCAGCAGGTTTTCTTTCTTCCTTTTTCTGTTTAAGAAAAGGATAATGTGATATGATGGATTTTATGTGATAATGATATATGGATTATGGTTATAAGGATGTTTTATAATAACAACAAATGTTGGTAGAAATTTTACTTTCCATCATGAGTGATACAATAGCAAGTTGCACAGTCTTTTAAAGTTTAAATAATTTCTCTATGACTTAAGCAAAAACTCTAAGCATTTTCTTAAGTTTTGACAGAAAGGTGTCCCCCAAGTTGAATTGTTGGAAGGGACTATGTCTTCCTTTCCCTTGTGCCTAAATTTGATGAACACTTGCATGATCCTTTTTGAGAACTGACTACAACAGGCTTTTCTTCACGTTAGCAAAATCTTAGACTTTAGTGGTAACTTGTACACGTCTCTTACCCTCCTCTGTGTTCACATATTATCTATGAGACCACTCACGGGACTCCGAAATTATCCCACAAGAAAAACTGTAGATTCCAAATATCAACCTTCTCTCTCTGGGATTCAAAAACAAAGGGCTTACCATGCGAGAAAGTGTAAGTGCTTGTTACCTGTTACCTTGCTTTCAAGGCCTGGGCTAAGTTGGGTCATACCCGTGTGCTGGACTTAGTACAGTACTGTAGAATATGAAACGTCAGTTTGACCAATGTTATGCTGAAATTCTCCTGCGTGTCTTAAGCACATTCTAGTCAATGTTTATTCTTTGCAAACTCCTAGTACAAAACATGGAGATTATAATTCTGTGAATAATAGTACCCAACACCTCAGACACATCACAAGAAATGTAAAGGAGAGTGTGTCCACTCTGCTATGGGCCATCAGGTCCTCATTCCTGTCCTCCTCCACACAGCACTGGGTCCACACTCAGATCTCCTCAACACATGGCCATCACAGGCCCGCATTCATGGTGATCTTGTCCAACATGTGGCCTTCCCAGTTGTCCTAGTTACTTTTCCCTCATTGATGAGACAAAATACCCAACACCCAAAGTTAAAAAGAGAAAGGTTTATTTAGCTCACAGTTTGTGGAGGTTTCAGTCCATACTCAGCTGGCTCCAAAGCAGGGTGGCACATGGAGAGGAGAAACAGCTTATAGCTGTGGAAGACAGCAAGAGTAACAAAAGCAAAAGGGGGAAACACACCTCTTCCTGCCACTTTTGTCTTATCCAGACTGCTGGGATTAGGGCGGTGCTGATCCAATCAGTGGACTGACCCAGCAATCACCTACCTTTAATCCTAGCACCCTTAATCCTAGCATTTATCCATGAATCAGTCACAAACTCTAGATTCAACTACCTCTGAAAAAGCCCTAACTAAAGGTGCCTGAGACTTGAGGGGGTTATCTAGACATAAACCATAATACCGGTCCACATGTATGACCTCATCCAACAGGGGCCATCCTGGGCCCATATCCATGACCTTGTCCACCCAGCATGGGGTCATCCAACATGTGCATTTATGCTTGTGATCTCATCCAACTCATGCTGACCTCAGCTACATTTCCTGGGGGTGCAATGCCCTTGTGCAGAAGGCACAAACAGAGCAAGGGAATACTGACTCATGTACCCAAACACAGTTCAAGTCCCTTGATTTTCCTTGGTTTTCTTTATTTTTATGAAGAAAAGCTTTCCATCTACTTTAGCTTTCGCATTAGATAGAGATGAAAAATGAAGAATGATTGCACATCCTTTTTAAACTTTTGAACATTTACAGTGATATCCCGGGGAAAAATTTAAAAGGACTACTATTAGATTTATAGTTTATAAATTAACATGTGCTAGCAAATGCTACATTTCTTCTCTTTTAGATATTTTGTTTGCATTTTATGAACTGTCATTTACTCATATTAATCTGCTCAAAGACTCTCACTTTTTTATTTTGAAATTGTCAAAAATCAAATGGACAGTGTAGAAATTCTTATACTTAAGTGATGTCATCATACACGTCCAAAGATAAAGCAGAGAACATAGAAATAAATCTCTCTCCAGAAGGTCGGGGCGGGGTTAGCTCGGCAGCCAGCTCGGTAAGGGGTGTGCTTGTTATTCCAAGACATGCGCCCCAGGGGCCTCATCCATTAGTGAATGATGTATGTGATACTTTTTTGCTTTGCACAAGACCAGAGCTGAAAACACACAGGGGCATAAATCAAGTGTGTGAGGGTGAAGGTGGCGGAGGGCACACTTGCAGGGATGAACCCAGGAGTCTTTCTGCTATGAAATCTGCCTTGATGAGGAATGAAGGTCTATGGGTCACTTAGTTAAGACATTATTGAATTGTAAACATTTATTTTCTAAGTTTTAGTTACTATATATGCAGACATAGTCAATTAACTTACTCCTTAAACCAGCTCACCCACAAATGGTGGGTGGGTTTTGTCACCACCAGTGGGGCCACAAGTCTGTGTGAGGCCTCTGTCCCTGCCTCTCTAGCCTTCCTCACCCTAGGACTAAGGGCTGCTGGCTGTCTTTATCCTCCTGACTGTCCTCACAAGTCCCTATCCCAATAGCCCTGGGGCACTTCAGACTCTGTGCATGGGGTCCTGAGGTGACCTGGGACCCCTTCACACTGTTCTAGCCACAACACCTAAATCCGGAAAAAATCTCACTGCAACCTTTCGAACACCCAGAAGAAATCCTCTAGTTTCCAGTTGCTTGCAAAACAGATGCAAATACTTAAGCTTGCAACTCAGACCTCTCCACATAGTTGTCTTTATCTCTCCCTTTCTCTGAGCTGCCCCTGTGCCACCCAACCTTGTCCCCAAGAGACGGGGAGCACGCATCCACTGAGCACACAGATGGCCCTCCACTTTCAGAGATTCAACTCAGGAGTTTTCCACTTTACAATGGTTCAAAAATGAAACACATTTGGTAAAACTGCATTTTGAATTTGTATTTTGGGTCTTTCCCTGGGCTGGCAATACATGCTGTTTCGGTTTCTCTGAATCAAGGCATTGTGGTGTCACAAACAGTAGGACCTCAGTCCTCCTCTGTCTGAATGAGAGGAGTGTTGGGTTGTGCCACTGTGGGCATGGCTCAACAGACATGTCAGTCCCCACATCCCAGGCATCTAGAAGTCAGACTAAGGCTCCCGTGTTGCTCCTGTCCAGTGGATCAGCGTCCCCTTCGCCCTGTCTCACCCTGCGGTGGCTGACATTGGGTTCACAGCACTACATGCCAAGTTCCAGGACCCCTGGCTGGGAACCATTGAACCCTTCGAGGTCTACACATGGCTGGACAACTTTCTGCTGTTGGTAAGTGGTGGCCAGTCTGGGGATGGGGTCTGGGTGCCCCTGACAGCAAAGGTGTTTCCAAGATTCCCTACCTGAGGGCCTACATTAAGGCATTAAGAGCCAGTTTATTCTGAAATAGGTAACTCATGCATTCTCAGTTATGAAGCAAGTGAATTAGTGGTTCCATGAGTCTTAAGCACCTGAGAAATATTCCCGGGAAGTAGCAGCTCAAAACAGACCAGGAGAGGAGCTTGATAGCCGTTCAGGAAGAGGGAAAATCCAAAAGGACTTTCCAGAGTTCAGGATTCTATGAGAGGTTATATACGAAAACAACACTCTGTATTTGATTTCAAAACAAGAAACAGTTACTGCTTGTATCAACATGGAGGGGAAAGGGGTTGCTTTTGTTTCCTCTTCAGAGCACTGACAGGATTTCATGACTCTGAGCTTACAGCACTTTACTGGATTTCAACACCACCTCCTCCAAGCTCATTTCCCAGATAGCCGTGTGTCCCCAGCATTAGAGCTGCATTGAGTTCTAGGAGCAGAGCTGTGTTCCCACCAGAAGTGAGCTTGACCATGGGGCTGGCGCTGGTGACGCTCTTCTGGGTGCCTCTGTCCTTTCTTTTCTCCTGAGGGGAAAGAGAGGAGGGAGCGCCATGACCCCTTCTCAAAGGGACCCTGAGCCCATTCCTGTGCACCTGGTCCCTCCCAGCAGTCCTCTGGAGACTGCCCACTGGGATTAGGTTTCCAACGTGAGTTCTGGGGGCACACAGATATCCGGTCTGTTTGTAAACAGAGGTCAGAGTTCAGCTTACTTAAAAGCACAAAGAAGAAACCTCTGATGACCTAACCATGCGGTAGTTGCACCATCAAGGTACGCCAGCTCCTGTCTCTCTTTGACATTGGAAGAGTTAATAGTGTATTGGTTTACAAGTTGTGAAAATAAAAAGGAAGTGTTTGGAAGAATAGAGACTTCAGGAGTAGTACAACTGTGTGTTCTAGAACATCTTCCTTCGGCTCTGTTATTTTACTTCTGAGTATGTACGATGCCTTTAAGGCAGGAAATTGCTTGGAAGTCACGTGTTGGGCACTGTGCTTGGCACAGGTGAGAGGGTAACAAATGGGGTGGACATCCTGGGGCTCAGGCCCCAGTGAAAGAGACAGGCAGTTAAGGAAACCTCAGTGCACTGTGACACAGCAAGCTCATGTGCCAGGTCATTTATGTAGCGAGGAGCGAGGAGTGCAGGCTGTGCATTGGGGGAGGGGCCAGAACCCAGCCGATCCTCACCTGCTGCCCAGCTGGCTGGCTGCAGCCTCCCAGTTGTCTGTGGGGCTGGAGTTTCCTTTTCCCCTTAGCTGCCTTTCTAGGACCCTCCTCACACCAGTCTGCACCTAGGCCATTGGCTGGGTGTGGGAGGACTGGCTCAGAGTCACTTCTGTGGGTCTCCTGCTTCCGTGCCGCTGTCCTCCTTACCACCGCTTGTCAGCCCGAACCACCCTTGCTTGCTGCACTTCCTCAGTAAGAATGTCGTACGCTCCTGCAGTGTGCCTTTGTGCTGTCACGCAGGTCCTGTGTTGCGTACTTTTAAGGAGGACGCTTAGATGCTCGGTGGAGTGAGTATAGGCAGGAGCTCTGAAGCCCCCTGGAGCTGCACAGCATCCTCCAAGCATTCTGCTGCCCCTTTGCCTGAGGGCAGAGGAGCCCCAGGGGGAGCCTGCCCCCTCCTGCATCTCTCCAGCCCTGGTCTGTGGACTGGGCTGGTTTGACTCAGCTTTCATTTCATTCTTTCAGAATCTTACTGATATTGAAAATATTTTATGATAATTGAAACTTCTGAATGAGGACAAATTGGAGACTTTAGGGTAGTTTGAAAGCAGCTTAAAGTAGGTAAAATAAAAGAAAGGATTGTCCTGTGCCACTACAAAGGAGAGGATTGGGGCTTTTCCTGTGCCATGAAAAGCCTGGCGGGAGCATTGTCGTGGTCTGTTCAGGTTATGGTAACACGTTACAGTGAACGGCAATGCTGGGTAAACAACAGACATGCATCCGCACAGCCCTCCAGGCTGTGGCGTTGATGACCCAGCAACTGACTGGTCAGGGTCTGGGAACAGCCAGTCCCTCCCACAGGGACAAAGTGGGAAGGGACAGGGGTCCTTTGGGCAGTGGCATTGGTGATGGCTCCTACTGGGGGACTCATCAACTGGGGACCAGAGTTTCAGCACATGTGAAGAGAGAGGGGTTCACATCGCGGTGAGCAGTGACAGCACTCGAGATGCATGGGCCACAGAGCATCTCCTCGCACCTCGCAGCTCACCCAGGACCTCTAGAAAGGTGGTTGTTAGAGAGTGCAACGCAGCAGGCTGGACATTAACCGCCCACCCTCTCCGGCCTCTGGCACAGACGCTGGGCGGAATCCCGTGGCAGGCCTACTTCCAGAGGGTGCTGTCCTCCTCCTCAGCCACCTACGCACAGGTGCTGTCCTTCCTGGCGGCCTTCGGGTGCCTGGTGATGGCTCTCCCGGCCGTGCTCATCGGGGCCATCGGAGCCTCCACAAGTAAGTCCCGCAGTCTCCGCAGCGAGGGAGTCCCGGGCCCCCGGCTTCTTGCCCCATTCCCTGTCCCCACGGTGTGTAGCCCCTCATGCTGCACTGCAGTCCCCTGGTCCACACTCTCAGGCGCTCCCTGCATGATACCCCCTCCCCCAGCTTGGTATCTCAGAGGTTGCTGTGAGGACGCCTCTCCCAGCCGCTCTCAGACAGTGTGAGGCTGTGTCCAGGTCTGGCAGGGTTCTGAGCAAGCCCTACTTCTGGCCACGGCACTGTGAGATTTTACCCTCAAGGACAGAGCTGGAGCCCAGTGTTCCAGAAGCCCCTGGGGAGGCAAAGTGCTGAGCACTTAGGCTGTCTTCATCATGACTTCCCATGGCCCACACCAGACCCTTCTGCTCCACTCCTGTCCTCTCCTGCTAGCGGCAGAGACCAGCATCTCTGGGCTCTGTGATAAGGGAACAAGTCGCACTAATCACACTGTGGAGGGCCCCGCCTCCATGACTGTGTTCCCTCCCGAAACATTGCATGTGACAGCCAATATCATCACCCCAGGGATTTGCACTCCCAAGAGTAAACTTCAGAATGTAATGAACACAGTGCTCGAGACTCAAGCTTTGTCAAAGAGCATTGTCTGCACCTCAGAGCCATCCTTAGGGTGACTGCAGTCATCTACTGCACTCACTGAGAAGACATCACATAATCCGCATTCAAAGGCGTTCTCTAGGTAAAGGGTATCAAAACGCCATAGAGAGAGTCCACATTTCACCCTGTTGTGTTTTCTAAAGATGGTCCAGGGTGACCTGCACACACAGGGACTTTGACTTTGAACCAGTAGAGCTGGTTACTGGTTATTTCATGCAAGGAAGCACAGTCTTGAGTCACAGCACCGCTTTCCCTTCCCGTTGTCCCCCTGTGACATAAATACACAGAGGTGAGCAGACAGCTGGCCGCAGTGGAGTGCTGTGTTTGGTGCCTTTGGGGAAAGGCTGGATTTATTTCGTAGAGGACGGATCTAGACCTCAGTGGGGAGGTGTGCGGACCCTCACGTGCGCTGGGAGGACAGGCTGACAAAACAGCTCCAGGCCCACTTCTCCCTTGGCTGGTGCATGTTCTTGATTTGTGGTGTAAGAACATCTCGCTTAAGGCTTTAGAGTTAATGTCATCTAAGCATGGCTCTAATGCCAATTATAGAAGGAAATGGGGGAAGAAAATATGGTAGAGTCAAAATAAACCACCTCGCTTATCATGATGACACGAAGGAAAATTCAGCAGATAAAGAAGAAACTGTGAATCTGGGCACAGTGCTCTCCACTTACGATCCCCACTACTCTGCGGCCTGATGCAGGGTTGCAGATTCAAGCCCAGCCTGGGCCACTTAGTGAGACTTTGTCTAAAAACCAAAAATGAAAGAAGGCAAAGGAATCGTACTGATGCACACATACATGTTCCAATATTCAACACGTGCCATAACTGAACAGCAGAAATGGGACAGATCCAAAGATAAACTCACATTTCAAGTTCTCTCACCATGCCAAGTTTAAAAGCCCCCTTGAAAATCTCAACCCCGAGAATGTGGTTTTCATTCAATAAAAAAGGACTGCCTTTGCTTGAGAATGTTCCCATTTCTGGTAAATGAGATTCTAAGCAATATAGACTTTAATTAGAGCAAAACAGAGCTCAGAGGGATCCAAACCACACACGCACACAGTAGGAGACAGACAAGAGAGCCCACTGTGTTTTTCTCTGCTGTACCTAGGGAGACAGCCCTAAGAAAGAGACCACACATGTCCTTTCAGCTCCAAGGGCTGGAAACATGAAACTGCGATTCCACGCAAGAGCATCTGTTCTCTGAGATTTTGTGTGATGTGGTGGTGAGGTGGCAGAAAGAATCCATATCTCTGGTCAGTGCAACCCAGACAAGGGCTGTAGGATGGCTGTGCCCTCAGAAGCTGGGACGTGTGAGACGTTTCCCCCTGATGATCACAGGACCTCTCACATGACTGAAATTTGTTTCCAAATTACCTATGAACAGTGTGAGCCCTGTGGTAAAGGGTGCATGGCCCCAGGTGTGTGTTACGGTCACTGTTTCTGCTCAACAGACTGGAACCAGACCTCGTTCGGGGCGGTAAATCCCAAGGACAAGGGTGAGGCAGACATGATCCTCCCGATCGTGCTGCAGTACCTCTGTCCTGTGTACATCTCCTTCTTTGGCCTGGGTGCAGTGTCTGCTGCCGTCATGTCCTCAGCCGACTCGTCCATCCTATCAGCTAGTTCAATGTTCGCACGGAACATCTACCAGCTCTCCTTCAGACAAAATGTGAGCATGGTGTCTTAACCACAGTGTGTTGCTGCTGCGCTTGCTTGCAATCATTGCATGAATTGTGTGGATGGTGTTACAGGTTGAGCCTCTCTCACCTGAAAATGCGAAATTTAAAATGTTCCAAAGACTGAAACTTTTTGAGCACTGACTTGGGAGATTCCACCCCATGAAACTTTGCTTTATGCACAAAATTAAAATATTGTATACAATTTCTTTTAGGCTATGTGTATAAGGTTTACACAAAACATGGATCCTTTTCCTTTTTAAACTTGGATTTCATCCCCAAGATACCTCAGTATATAGATGCAAATGTTTCCAAATCCAAAAGTCCTAAAATCAAGAGAGAGAAAGACAGAGAGAGAGAGAGAGAGAGAGAGATGGTCTGTGTTAATGTCTGACCTTGCTTTGATTAAACATACAAGTTTAAGTAACAGTGAACATTTATGCTATAACGGATATCGTCGATACATGTTATAATTCATGTGAGTCCTAAGGGAACAAGTCAAATTATTGTTTTCCAAGAAACTCAGCCATGTTGCTGTGACTTAAGCTTTCCATCTTTCTAATCAAAGAGTGATGCAGCCCAAAACATCTTAGCACGATGCCAAACACAGCAGGAGGAGCTGAGGGCCAGCTTCCTGTGCCCAGCACCAGGACTGCTCCTCATGAGCTCTGGTGCACAGCCTTGTTGTAAATGTTCCATGAGTCTGACTCTCCTTATAGCACCATCAGTTGTTGCCAGAAACCACAGCCATGAGGAGACCTGAGATGCCAAGAGCCTCTCTTTCCAGGCCATAGCTTGCCTCCAGGTTTCCGAGGTCAACAGCAAAGCACTTGGTGAGTCTTACTAAGGAAACACCCTGGGAGGCCTGACTAGCCTTAAAGATGTGGTATTCCTGCAGAGCGAGGAAGTAAAAATGTCCCTGTCTAGGTGCCACACAAAAGCTGCTGCTTAGTAGGTGTAAGTGAAACCCTCCCTTGCCTGGTTATTCCTGATAGTGCCAGGGTATTCATCTACCTTTCCCTGTACATGCAGCAAAAGGCTTGCAGGACTGGCTCTATGCATGGAGTGTACAGATGCCTATTCAAATGGTACAGGAGGCCACCAGCTCATTGCTTGGGGTGGTAAGTCAGGTTGCCTTTGCCAGTGCAGAGTTGTTTCTCCCAAGGACTTCTTTAGATCAGCTTTCAAGCCTGGAGATATGTCATGTTCTTTGCCTAAACGAGCGAACACTGTAGAAGCAAACCTGACTCCCAATTTCTTTCTTTCTTAGGCATCAGACAAAGAAATTGTCTGGGTCATGCGAATCACAGTGTTTGTGTTTGGAGCGTCTGCCACAGCCATGGCGCTGCTGACCAAGACCGTGTATGGACTCTGGTACCTCAGCTCTGACCTGGTCTACATCATCATCTTCCCACAGCTCCTGTGTGTGCTCTTCATCAAAGGGACCAACACTTACGGGGCAGTGGCAGGATATGTGGCTGGGGTCTTTCTGAGAATAACAGGCGGGGAGCCCTACCTGTACCTGCAACCTCTGATCTTCTACCCCGGGTACTACATGGACAATGGTGTCTACAACCAGAGGTTCCCATTCAAGACCCTTGCCATGGTGACCTCCTTCCTCGTCAACATCTGTGTCTCTTATCTGGCCAAATACCTATTTGAAAGTGGAACCATGCCACCAAAATTGGATGTGTTTGATGCTGTTGTTGCAAGGCACAGTGAAGAAAACATGGACAAGACAATTCTGGTCAGAAATGAAAATATTAAACTAGATGAACTTGTACCTGTGAAACCTCGACAGAGCCTAACTCTGAGCTCAACATTCACCAATAAAGAGGCACTCCTCAATGTTGATTCCAGCCCAGAAGGATCAGGAACTGAGGACAACTTACAATGATCCCTCCTACTACTGCTTTCCCAAACAGAGTACTGTAGGAAGGTAGTCCTGGAAAGATGGTTTGTGACATATAAAATATATATTAAAATATAAATAGAGTTTAAGAGGACAAAAATTCTGTCAAAAAAGTATAAAATAAGTCCTAAAGGATGAGTTCAGGAAGAATAGCGTGCAGTCACACAAATATATGCCAAGCTAGGAGCAACAGCTGTGAAGCAACAACTTTATTTCTCATCTATAGTAGCTTCAATTTTGATGCTGGATAGTTTTTTTAGGTATAAAAGTGAATAAAGCTCTAGTCAAAACCAGAGAATTTATCTTTATCTTGAGAAAAAAAAGTGCACAGGAAAGCACCTAAGAGGAAACTGCCCAGGCTTTGTGCATATTGTTGGCTACATCACTAGCAAGTCAGTTTGCCTGCATCTACAGAGGCCGAGTCCCTGCAGTGAATGGTGTGATAAGTCAGCCACTGATTTTTCTTGCTGTGATGGTTGGCCCCTTCTTTCATGGTCTGAACTGCAACATTTGCTTTGTTTTGTTTTGTTTTGTTTTGGGACATGGGATGAAACCCAGGGCCTTGCACATGCTAGGCATGCATTCTACCATTGTGCTACCTCCCAGCCTTGCAATCTGTTACTCGATTAGTAATAGCATAAATTATTCTCAACACAGGCAAATCAAACACATAAAAATTAATGAAGAGTGGCATTGTTCATGTAAAAACTGTTGGGAAAATAGAGTCCATTTTGTGATTCAAGAGAACAAAGGGCTCCTTTGAGTTTGTCCCTAGTACATAGATAAAGGTATCTGGAGTGCCAGGAGATGATTAGATGACTTGACAGCAATAAATCAATAAGGACATCAAGCAAAAAGTGATCAGAAGAGTAGACTTTTATCTTTAGCTGAAGGATCTAAAGTTCTGCCACATGTTACATAAAATCATGTCTTGGCAAGCTATCTAAGTCAGAACTGGGAGTGAAATTGAGCCATATGTGAAAGTTTTGCTTAATGAAAAAGAAGCTGATAAACTAACATGAATTTCATTGAACATTTATTACCAGCATTTCCCAAAGCACCTCCTCATAGCAAACCCAGAGACACAAACCCCATTCATGTTTGCACATTCACTGATGAGACAGTTTAGCATTGAGGGGTCCAACCTGTGACATTTTTTCACATGAGCCAGTTTCTGGGACTGGAAAAATCACTACCACACAAGCATACAATGAATTTCAAAATGTGGCAGAAAACAGAAAGCAAAAATAACTCTTAAAAGGAAAGAAGCCATCAAGTTTAATATGTAGTGTGCACATCGCTTTCATGAGTCAGTCATTAAATATTATGTTGCTACTTTTCTGGAGCTAAAATACAGACACACACACACACATACATGCAACATACACAAGCACAATTTGTGCCCTATGGAGAGTTCAGTGCCTCCCACCAATACTCACTGTGAGGAAGAACAGCCTGGGACCAGGCTGAAGACATGAAGCGAACTGAGAAACTGATCCCATGACTGATGGCAGTCTGCATGACAGAAACTAAAGCACTTTTTTTCAAATATGTTTCTTTTGCTTTTTGCAACCAAAATGATGTTAACTCAGTCTTCAGCAATAAGTGCAAAAGTTGTGTTTGACTCTTAGAATTTTATTTTATACTTTTTAATTGGAATTATCTCAATGCACTAAATAATACATCTCCTTTTTCACAAAACAGGAATTAAATTTCCAGGCTAATTTTTAAAATCTGAAATTAAATAATTTTAGGTGTCATAATACTTTCAGCACCCAAAATATCACAGTGAATGTGACATTGCATTCAAAGTCTTTACTGAACTCTTATCTACCTAAGTGAAAAAAGAATTCCTTTACTCATCAGTTTGCTCAGAATCAACTCAATACCATGGCATACTTGCCAGGGCACATTTTTGGAACCTGTGAGTGGTGGGGTCCAATATTTTCAGACACGAACTGAGAAACAACCCACCCATTCCTGTCCAATATATTAAGACTAGGGAAATAATTTAAGCAAATAAAGTAAACCCATTATTTCCTATCTATTCTCGAATTAAATGTATTAAAATATAAAGCAAGGTTATGTTTAAAATATAAGCAAGGTTATATTTTAAAGTCTAAAATTGGAAGGAATGAAAGAAAGAATGCCCATTTGTGCAGAAATCCCCCAAAGTTCCTGGGGAAAGAGCAAAGTTGTAGAGTGTTGCTAGCTCAGTTTGGCCTCATGGATGAGTGGATGGCATCGAATTCATCCAGCTTCATACAGTGGAGCTGATTTTCAAAATTCATCCTCAACCAAAATAAAATAACCAATGTGTTTTAGACAGGAGCTATCTTAACCTTCGGGGGTGAAACCTGTGGCTAAAATGGAATACAACAGCTATGGTATTTTCATACTTTTACAATGATTGTAACATATTCCTTGGGTAATTTTAATTTTTTTCCTACACATTCAGAACATCGAGCTTGTAGCTGGACTCAGATGCCAAAAACAAGCCTTCAAAGAGTGTCAAAAGCCAACTTCATTGCTATACTTACATAAGTAGTAAATTTTATGTGAATATCAAATGAATGTAAACCTGAAATAAGTGAATTTAATGTAATGGTTACTTGCTTTTTTATTTGAAGTAATGAATTAGCATTATATTTTAAACCTAATGAATTTTTCCTTTTTTAGCCTTCGAGAAAATTTAGTATAATTGTAATTTATTGTAATTAGTGTAATGTGTAATTTATTATGTTTGCTATAAAGTATAATTTATTATAAGTTTGCTACTAAACAGACAGATGCATATGATGGTTCTAAAACATATATTTTTGTCTGTTAAAATAGTATATATAAAGTTATGCTTAAAATAAGTAGATTTGCAGCTATACGTGTAAATGTTTTAAATGTAATGGTCTTTATTAAATTGTGCTGGTGCAACTCAGGATATCATTGCTGAGGTTTGGCTTTCTGGGGCCCTCCCTTACAATAAATCTAAATGGTGCTGAAGAGAGTTACACAGCAGAAATAAAGTGAACCAGCTGTGGGTGAAGGACATGGCAACGCCCAGGGAATCCCCTGCCACAGACATGGTGGGCCTAGCACAGTGCCAAGTCTCAGAGCAAGGTGTGAATTCTCTTCCTTGGAAAAGATGTGCCGCTGCAAACTGGCACTGCTTTCAGTCAAAAAAATCAGTAGACAAGATCCAGCACCTTCAAGTGAGGCTTGTGTCTCAGGAGTCACGTGGCTGACTCATCGCTGATGTAGGACAGGGCCAGCCACTAAGTGCACAGCTGTTCCCTTGGGCTCAGAAGTGTATACCGCACACCTCTTCCCGGATGCATCGAGGGAACTTGAAAGGTGAAGTCTGGATCCTCGAAAGGACCTTAGGCCTCTTAGGCCCTCTCCACCAGCATCAGTCTCTGGATGCAAGAGCGTGGAGGGCCTGCAGTGAGCTCAGAAGAAAGGAAGAAAAGAACACAGGTCACAGCAGGGGAGACCACACCAGCCTCCCGCTGTCGGGGGCGTCCTGTGTGTCTGAGTGAGCGTGTGGGTTGCTGCAGCACAAAGCTGTCCACAGAGAATCATTAGGGGCCAGAGGAAGGGAAGCACAAGCATGTGGACGTTGCAGCCTGTGTATGTTGTGTGCAAGTTCATCATCATGTAAGAGTTCAGATTTTATCACTACACCTTTTAAGACTCAGATCGAGGAAAATGATTACATTTTTATAGTCATTTAAAAATACGCTCCAAAATAGTGAAAACACTCATCATGTTTAAATTTTCTAAAATCAAAGAGCATGTGGTCATTATGTGTTGACGTTTAGTTGGGAAACTGCAGCTGTATGTTTGATAGAGGTCCTACATGGTGCCCCCGGAAGGCAGACTTCAGCACTGACACCCCAGTTGGCACTGGAAGCAGGTTAGCTGTAAGCCAGGTAGGCATGGACAATAGATGGGCTCGAGCATACTGGGTGTCACTGAAGAGGTCCACAGAAAACAGCCCTGACCAAGCAGGGGTACAGCAGGTAAGGCACAGCGGGACACTCAGAGTCACAGCTGCTGCTTTGGGGCTGAGCGTGGAGGGCACCAGGAGAGCAGCTCGGCCTGCTCTGCCTGTGTTAGCTATGGGAGGCTTCTCATACAGATCACTGTTCAGGTCCTGCATTTCTCTAGCTGTGATTCTGCCCTTGTCTGAACACCTATACAGAAATTGCCTGTAATCAATAGGTGGTAGCTAGTGGGCTGGGTCTCCTTAGGACAATGCATGGAGCCCCCACTCTCCATGGTCCTGGCCAAGTCACGTGGCCTCTTTGAGCCTCAGTTTTCCAGATGGGAATGACACTTACCTGTTATTAGTAAACTAAGTGAAGCATACACAGTTACATGGTAGGAAATCCTGAAAAATCGGACACATACAGAACTAGGAGTACAGGAGTACAGCTCTCCATCTGGGAAAACTGTGCCAAAGCCTAACTACCTAGAAAATCATTTTGACTTCAATCTTGTGTTCAACTCATTAGCATGAAATTCTGCATTAGCAATGAAGAACATGAGTCATGTGAAACTACATTCACCCATTGGTTACACTGGCTTGGTTTACTTTTCAAGGACTGTTTACCCTGCCACCAGACTGTGCCCCACATATGACCGTAAATTAGCCAGGAGCAGCCATAGTAAAGTCTGCCTTATCGTTCACATTAGATTTTTAGGTGACACCACCTCCCAAGAGTGCTTTCTGCTAAGAGTAAGGAGAACAGAAAGGAGAAATAGGAATAGAAAGGAGAAAGTTCAATTGCTTGGAAATGTGGAAAATGGGGTGACGGTTTCTTTCCATGCCATATTTATTTCTGACATTTCACTGGAAAGCATTAAGTGATTCCAAAAAGGCCTTAAAGAGGTATAAGAATGATAGGAGATTGTAGCTGGCCGTGGTGCACACCTCTGTAACCCCAGCACTCAGGAAGCTGAGGCAGGAGGATCATTGGGAGTTCGAGACCAACCTGGGCTACAAAGTGAGCCCAAGGCCAGCCTGAACTGCATAGGGAGACCCTGTCTCAAAAAACCCCTCAAAAACAAAACAAAGAATGATAGGAGATTGCAAAGGTAAATTTGGTAGTTTGATAACCAGCTGAAGTCTGCCCCTTACATT
>PVLD010009854.1:0-74215 GCA_004027595.1 Dinomys branickii | reverse complement strand
TTAAAGCTGCTTTGATGTCTCTCGCTGGGCTGAGCTTCTTCCCGATTCAGGAAAAACTGGTTAGAGCGCGCACTTAACTCACCCTGTGATCGTGCAGACAGGAGTGCTGTTCAGATGTTTTTCCCTGGATGGAGATTTTCCCCGACTCAGAAATCCCGCCGGCCGGTCGCTGTTGCTCCAGTTCGCGCAGCGCTGGCTGTGGGGGTGGGGTTCTGAGCGGGATCCCGGAGCGCTGCCCGGTTTGGCGCAGTTTGTCCCAGTAGCGTGTTCTCTGTCGGGTTCAGGAGCTGAAGCCGTTCTTCCCTCCGCACTCGCTCTCTCGGCTGGTCGTCTTCTTCCCAGAAGTCCTCATTTCTGTCTTCATATTGCTATATTTCATTGTTTGGGTGGTAATCCTCTGGGAGGTTCTCTCTCTGCTGCCTACCCGGTCGCCATCTTCCCAGAAGTCTAAGTTGGCCTCACTTGTAAGCTTGGGGCTTTGGTATTACATCTGTATGTAGCTTCTCTTTCTTTGTGTCAGGTCCTCATTTCCTTCCAAAGGGCTAGTAGATGAGAGTTCTTTCCAACTAGAAGGCATCCGTGTAATACTTGAGTAATTAAAACTTAACAGCAATTAAAATACATTAAATAAGAATGGTGTACCACTCTATGGTCAGATGCTTTTGGGAAATGCTGTGTATGGTTCCTCTTGGAGATTCCCAGTTGAGAAGGAGAGATTAAAGTCTCTGAGAAGTCTTGCAAAGAAGGATCTTCTTTTGGTGAAAGGAGCTATAGCAAAAGCTGTAGCATTGGTATTACTTCTCTTTCCTCAGGGATACATGAAGGGAGGACTGAATAGAGGCAGCTGGAAGGCTTTGATCTGTATTGTGAGAAGTCCTAGCTGTCCGCACTCTGCTATTCATGTCTCTGTCAAGACCACACATAACTGGAGGTTACTCTGAGTGTCAAGGGCTCTACATACAACGAAGACCTATAGGAAATAGCTGCCAGGCCAGAGGGTCAAGAGCGCCTCACTTGGAATCAGGTTACTTATGTTTCTGTGTCACACAACCACGCCACTACCCCACCTCTGGCCCCTGCCTGTGTCCTAGTCTTGAATCAGCTCACCTTCTTGACTTCTGTCTCTTGTTTGCCTTAACCCTATGACCTGCTTAAATTATTTATCGTGACCTACCTGGATATATGGACCTTCGTTTGTCGCTGATGCTTGGTGACTATAAGCTACTTGGATTCTTTTCTCTTTTTCCCCTTTAATTTGAAAGTCAATCCAAGGTAAATATAACACTCGAATACCCAACAGCAAAGTCCTCCTTTTTCTCCCAATCCCACTGTCAACAGCCAAGCTTTTCAGTTTCCTCCCAGATGACTTTCCATGTTTATGTAAACACAAATGCATGCATACATTTGAACACAATGGGTGGCAATGCATCCATGTAGTTCTAGAACCACTTCATTTAATTTATGTGTCTCTCAATCTACATCAGCAAATGCAGACTAACCTATGTCTTCTTAATAGCGGCAGGACTCCAAAGTGTGGGAGTTTCTTTATTTATCCAGTATTTTTCTCCCTTGCTTTTCTCCTTACCTTTTGCTGTTGTAAGCAATGTGGGAGTGACCCTCCACGTACCTGAACACTGTATGACAGCTAGTGTTTTGAGGGACAAGTTTCCAGAAGGTGCGTGCCTGTCTCATCTTCTTACCCCTACTGTCCCAGAGACCTCTGCTGTCACCTATCTCCCTTCTCCAACCATTCTGTGGTTCACCTGTCAGGGCTTCTCCTTTGGTGTCAGCCCCTTTTCTAACTGTCCAATTTCCCTACTAGTCCAGAATGTTCCAAAGGCACAATCAGTGTCTGCAGGGTTTGGCACTTAGTGAATGAACTAATGAATGAATTCATTAGCAAATTTTATTGAACTCACACTGTGCGCTAAACACTGGTGCCGTGTACACAGTTATGCACAAAACCAAATCCCCTGCTTGTGAGTGGGTAGAGACTCATAATTAGAGAGCAAATAATTGTAAATAATCAGTCAGATGATAATAAATGTTACGAAGAAAAATAATGCAGCATAAACAAGGTTGTGACTCACAGGTTTCTGATATTTGGGCTTAGACCTAAATCTGGGGAAGGACTGAGCTAGCTCTTTCAGGGAGTGTGTTCTAGGCATGAATGAATACTGTATAAGGATCCCCACTCCTTTTCATGGAGGAAAGACATGGAAAGATCCCCTGAAATAGAGTTAACTCCATGAGGGAGTTTGACATGAATGTCACAGCCTGGATTTCCTAGGAGAGCACTCACAAGGTTATGCAAGTACAAGGTGGGGAGCTTTTTCTGGAGGGTCAACATGGGAAGCTGGGCCAGAGCCTTGCCAGGGGCAAAGGGAGCAATAAGGAGACAAATCACACTAATTTCTTTTTTTTCCTTCAATTTGGTTTGTTTTTATTTACCCTCTGATTATGGCCAAGGTTTTTTTTAGAATGTATTCACTTTCTTATTGGTTATCCACATTAATGGGTTTCATTTTGGAGGATTTGTACTTGCTCATAACACCCTCTGATCATTTTCACCCCATCACCCTCCTTGCCTCACCTCCCCCCTAGTTTCACATGTGATTCTGGGGGGTAGTTCAATGTGTATAATATATTTTGCTCATATTCCTCCCCCCATTCCCCCCATTCCCATTATACCCCTGTCCCTCTTACTCCCCTCCTTTTTGTCCAGTAGCAGTCTCCTACTTTCTTGTTATCTTTTTTAGATTCCATGAATTAGAGAGAATAGGGGATATTTGTCTTTCGCCAGTTTGCTTTTTAACAGGGGGGATTTAATGGAAATAATTATTAGTAGGGTAAGTGAAATTAGAGTGCTAAAGAATCATGGAAATAGCGCCCACAGGAAGCATCCACCACTGCGAGGGCCCAAGGAGCAAAAGTAAGAGGCTAGAGTTATTAAAACCTAAAAACTGAGAAGATAGAGTCTAGGATGGGGGTGATGGGAGGCTGGGGGTTGGGTGGGGAGGGGTCCAAACCTCTGAGAAGTGGGCTCCTCCGCTGGAGCTGGAGTCTTGAGGGTCAAGATGAGGCTGGCTCTTTAAGCATTGAAGAAACTGTAAATTAGATTCAGCTGCTGCTGCTGGGGTCCCTGAATGTGTGTTGCTGGGGAGATGCTCATAGGAACTGTTACAAATGGAAGTGAATGGAAAGGAGCAAGTCCCTGCCCCCTCCTGAGCCTTACGGTGTCCCTCAAAGCCAGTGGTAGTCAACTGTGACACACATGTTGTTTTTCTTTGAAAACAAAAGATGCTAATGTATGAGTTGCTTTTTGTAACCTAAAATTCTAGTTTTAGTTTAATTCAGATGTAGTTAAATTAGTTAAATTCAGGTTTAATTGCAGTGTGGGCACTTTGGGATAAATCAATGCATTTTGGGTTACGATCTGGGCACTCATCTCTAAAAGGTTTGCCGTCACTGCTCTAAGCAGTGAATTTGGTTGGAGTCCCAGCCTTGGTGCCAGCTTCACAAAGCTGATTCCAGAAGGGATGGTTTGGAGCCCAGCGCCCCCCCAGGGGGAGATCGCACACAGGCACAGATACAAGGCTGTGGGTTCACTGAAATCCATTTCTGAGGGGGCCTGGAAAGTCACCTTTCTTGCTGTGACTGAGGCCATGGTGGCACTAACTCTTTAAGAGTAGTGATGGCCATTGTGGACTAGTAACACAGTATGAAGGCTTGAGTCATGGCGAGGCTCCGGTTCTAATCAAATTATACTTTATCACAAAATTAACTTAAGGCTTATATAATGATACCCACAAGTATTACAGTGCTATAAGGTAATTAGGCATTCGTGTGGTACAAAGCTCACCAAAATGACTGTAATTAGTATCTCTTCTACACAACCAAATCCACTTCATTTTTCCCTTCCTGTTTGCGTGGCCAGTATCTTTCAAGAGGTTCCTCAAGTGCTTCCGTTTTGGTAGTTTTCTCAACCACCACCTACTACTTAACTATCACGCCATGGTGAAAACTCACATAAACAACGTACAAAGGTTCGAGACAGTACCATGCAATAGTTGGGTGTGTTGCTTCTGCCTGCTTCTCTCAATGTTTGCCATTTCCCCTTGCTTCCCAGAGGAGAACTCCTGAGCAGCAAGAGGCTGAGCTGGGTTTCCTAAGGGAGGTTTTCATAGAGGGTGCGGTGAGACTAGCTCCAACTCGCCAGCATTTCTGAATGGGCTATTTGAGTTATTAAGCAGGTTGCCCCTAGGTCTCCCCGTACTAGTTGCAGATTGGTTAAAGATAATTTTAATGAGAATAAAGTCCTTAACAACAACAACAACGAAAGAGTAAGTGTGCAAATGGATGCAAGCGAGCATATTGGTATTGGGGGAACTTCAGCTGTACGGAAGCTGTGGTCAGCTCCTTTCTCCTACTGATGGGGAATGAGGAAGAGCAGCAGCCAGACCAGGGGCCAGGAGAAAGAAACAGTCAGAGGCGGGGTGAAGTGGGACAGGTGGGTGGACGAACTGAGGAGCTAGATAGGATTTCTGGTTAAATATAGGACCTTCAGGGAAATTCGAGTTGCCAGATTTAGCATTGAATAAAACTACAGGGGTCTCAGTTAAATCTGAAGTAGAGGTAAACAGTGAAGAAGTTTCAGTGCATCACATATAATGCTTGGGATATACTCATACTAACCATTATTGTTTTCCTGCAGTTCAGATTTAACTAAGAGTCGTGTATTTTTATTTGCTAAATCTGGCAACCTTATTATAAGGCCAATCTCTTATTTTTGCCCTGGAACTGTCCTCCTCTCTGTGGGCTGTGTTGCCATGGAGCCAAAGGGACTTTTTGCCTTTCTGCTGACCATATTCTTGACATTAATCCTACCCTCTCCTGCTGCTTTCGATGCTCTGCCCCAAGGCCCACAGCACCTGTGCCTCTGAGTCCAGGGGCAGGACATAAAGGGAGAAGATACTGCGCTAGTCTGAGGCCCTCCTGCCCCTGTCTCCCCAGCATGTTTCCTAGCACTTGGTCCCCCCTTGCCTTCAGGAGTGCTGAGCCTACAAGTCTCTCAGTACCTCAGCGTGCGAGTGTGTAAATCCAGCATGACAGATTTGGAGACTAAAGGGGGACACTGGATATGGGCTTAAATACATGCAATGTGTTTCTAGCTGAGCAGTTCACGTTGAAAGGGATTTAATCTGCTCCCGAGTGAGCAGTCTGAGAAAATACTATAGTTGGGAATCTATCTCTGTATAGCTCCTCCCTAAGTTTCTTTTGGGTTTCATAGTGTTATGGGTCTTATTTTAGTTTCAAGCGTTTTGGTTAACAAAGTAGAAGAAACCATAAGAAATACTTTTTTATTGCATGGGGAAAACAACTGCTGGCAAGGATGTGGACAAAGGGGAACCCATGCACACCGCTGATGGGAATGCAAATTAGTACAACCATTACGGAAAATGGTATGGAGGTTCCTCGAAATTAAAACTGAGCTATCATACGAGCCAGCTAGCCAGCTTTTGGTAAATATCCAAAGGAAATGAAATCAGTATGTTGAAGAGACATCCACTCTCCTGGGTTCATTTCAGCAGTATTCACAAGAGCCAAGAAATGGAAACAGCTAAATGTCCACCACTGGATGACTGGATCAAAAGGTGGTGCGCACACGATGGAATACTATCCAGTCATAAAAGGAATGACATCCTGTCATTGCAACAACCTGGATGGAACTAGAGATTGTTATGTTTAGGGAAATAAGACAGGTAGAAAAAACAAATTCAGTGCTGCATCTTCTCATTCCTCTGTGGAATCTAAAGAGGCAACCAGCTGGGAGTGTAGGGAGTTGGGAAGGCTGGAGAGAGAGTGATTAATGGGTACTAAATTATAATTGGACAGGAGTAAGAAGTTCTGTTATGTCTGTGTATAGTAGTGTGGTCATAGAATATGATAACGTATTGTATATTTTTAAAAGCGAGAAGAAAGACTTTTGAATGGTTTTATCCTAAGCAATGATGAATATTGAAATAGATATCTTCAACTTGATTGAGGCATTACATAATATATACACATATTGAAACATCACATAGTTACCCCACTGATATATACAATTGTAATATTTTTATGTATCAGTTAAAAATAAATTTAATTAAAACAATGGAAAACAAAATTTGAGTCTCCAAGGTTTCTAATAAGCCCCCAAAAGGGTTCCATTAAATGCTAATCAGTTCCTGTAATTTGCTGTCCATCCTTCTAATTGCAGAATGGGTGAAACTGCCGCCTGATATGGGGTGAAAGCTATTTTCTTTGCCAGTTGTCCAAATAATGGAGATTTCCTGGGTTATTTGCTGCAGTTTCTCAGACTTAATGGACATATGCTGACTTTTTAAAAGCTATCTGTTACTAGGGACAAAAAGAAGTAAAAGAGGAAAATGCTTACCCACAGGCCCTTGAATATAGGTGAAAAAAACAATCCTTCTAAGGAAGCATATGGGCTCTGGTGGGGAACTTAACACTTAATTAGCAGCAGGCTGCATGCACAATTTTCAAAGTTTCCAAATGCCCGTTTGATATCATACATTCATCCAGGGTAAGAAGTCCCCAGACAAAAATGTTCGCTTGCGTTATTTCTGTTTAGAATTCTAGCAATCCTCTCTGATAACCCCAGTTTTTAAAATGAGAAACACAAGATATAATTGATTTGTTAGTATATTTAAAAAGTTGTACAAATGAACACATAACTACATGATGTGTGTGTGTGTGTGTGTGTCTGCCTGTCTGGGTGTTTTATTTTGTTTTTTGGTGAGGATAACCATCAGCTAAGCTGAACAAGGTAAACAATAAAACATTTCTTTGGTGGTAGGAAGATAAAGTGGAACTTTAGGCTATAGTCATTCATTTATTCCAATGTACTGAGCACCTATTAGATACCATGCACTATTTTAGGAGCTCCAGGGGCTGGGGTTATAGCTCAGTGGCATAAGTGCTTGCCTGGCAAGCACAAGGTCCTGAGTTCGATTCCCAGTGCCAAAAAAAAAAAAAAAAAGAACTTACTTTAGGAGCTCCAGAAGTGTCGGTGAAGAAGATACAAGTCTTATGTTTCTGGATTTTGCCTTCTTTGGGGGGGAAAAGACATAATGAACAATGAATACACAGGAAATAAGTGATCAGAGTAAGGGCAAGTCAGAGGAAGAGATCAGAGAGATACACTGGAGTGACTGGTAGAAGAGGAAACCTTTGTCACGTTCTATTTAAGTCAATACCCAAGGACAAAAAAATGAGAACAAGAAGTACTTCAAGAACAGATCATGCAAATGACCTCCAGGGTGGGAAGAAATGCAGGGTCAGTATTGTTTTTGGTTTACTTGTTTCTATCTGTCTCTACTGGGTTGTAGTCTCTACAACAGGAGAGACAATGTCTACTTTATTTATCAACATATTCCTAATGCTCAGCATAGTGCCTGCCTGGCACATAGTGTGTGCTCAATATATATTAATGAATAACAAGTATACCTTTGCTTACCAGCAAGACAGTTTTTGCAGATATAGAACCTGGGCATCAGCTGGCCAGAAAGAAATGACACGGAAACTGTCTCCTCGCTGAGTCTGGCAGTCAAAGAGGCTCAGAGACTTGGTTGGTGAGCTCCTTTCCTCAGCAACCTCTTCTAAGCTTTTGTGCTCAGGCTGTTTATTTTCTTGTGCTTGTGGAAATCTGAGATCAGATTTGGCTGAATTCATTCTTATCGCTCAGCTGCACAATAATTTCTGGGCAAAAGGAAGCTTCTAATTAAGAGTTAAAATTCCCCAGAAGGCATACACCAAGCCACATATGTAGAAAAATCCCTGTCTACCTTCTCTGGTATAAGGATGATAACAGCTAGCTGGCGTGCTGCTCTGGGACAGCTGGGCCTTTAACTCAAGCAAAACAACCACTACCACAACTACAAAAAGTCGGCTGCAGATGCTGGTTCTAGGTGGAGTTGTGGTTATTTGAGAGCCCATTTCCCATGAGCTACCTTGCATCTTGCTTTTGTGAGGTCCTGAAATATATAAGGTCTTTAAAGACTTTGGGCCTACTTGCCTCTATATCAAATATCTCAAGTTTTACCCACATCCTATAGTAGATATAATGCAATTTGCTCCTGCTCTGAATCATTTGAAAGAGCCTCAGTTAGCTAATGCTATGTAACGAACAATCTCAAAACTTTGTGGCTTAAAATAACAATAGATTATCTTTAATCATGTGAGTCTTCTGCTTCAAGTCATGTTAGCTGGGACAGTGAGTGTCTGCAATCATCGGAAGCCATTGGCCATTTCAATCGAGTCTGAAACATCTGGAATGCCTGGGCTTCAGAGGCAGATGGACTTTGACTGAGAGTTCAGCTGGGGTTGGAGCTGGGGGTCTTGTTTCTTCTCTATGTGGGCTTCCCTATGTGGCTGATGGACTGCCTCACAGCATGGTGGCTGAGTTCCAGGACAATTGAACAATAGTCCATTGTATGGACACTTGTATCACCACAAATTTGGTGAATGTTTACTCTACTCCAAAGGTAACATTCTAAGAGGGAGGAAGCAGAAGTTGCCAGGTCACTTAATTAATAAATACTCTGGAATTGGCATAGTATCACTTCCTATGGCCTGTACTCAGTGTGGAAGAGAACACCACAAGGGCATGCTGTTGGGAGATATGTTCACTGAGGTCATCAAAAAAATCAGTCTTAATAAGCCTTAAGTTAGTGATTATTTTGGTACCTCAAATAAGTAAACCAGAATTACTATATGACTCAGAAATTCATCTCATAAGCGTTTGTATATAACCAAAAGAATGGAAAGCAGGGACCTGAACAGGTATTTTATACACTTATGTTTATGACATTATTCACAATAGCCAAAATGTCCATTGATCATTGTCAATGTCCATTGACAAGCTAAGTGTCCATTGATCGATGAAAAGATAAATGAAATATGCTATTGTCTTAGTCTGTTTGGACTGCTATAACAAAATACCATCAACTGGGTGGCTAAAAACAACAGAAACCTCACCATTCTGGAGGCTGAAAATTCTAAGATCAAGGCACTGGTAGATTCAATATCTGGTGAAGCTTTCATTGTAGAGATCTGTCTTTTTGCCATGTCTTCATGAGGTAAAAGTGAGCAATCTCTGTGAGGTATCTGTGGTCAGGATACTAATTCTACTTATGGCCCTCATGACCTAACCACCTCCCAAAGTCTGACTTCCTAATACCATCACCTCGGATATTAGGATTTCAGCATATAAATTTGTAGTGATCCAAGTGTCCATACAATGGACTATTGTTCAACCATTAAAAAAAGGAATGAAATTCTGACAAATGCTATAACACAAATGATCCTTAAAGACAAATTGGGCAAAATAAACCTGAAAAAAGAACAAATATTGTCCATTTCTACTTACGTGAGGTACCTATGATAGCCAAATTCATAGAGACAAAAAGTAGAACAGTGGTTCCTGGGGGTAGAGGAGAAAGAAGAATGGAAATTACTGTTTAATAGAGTTTCAGTTGGGCAGGCAGATAGTGGGCTTGGTTGCACAATAATATGAATGTGTGTAAGCCATTGAATTGAACACTTAGAAAAGTTAAAATGGTTAATTTTGTTATGTTTATTTTATCACAATAAATTTTTTATTTTAAAATTTATGAAAGTAAGACAATGACACTACTTTTTTTGTAGTATTCTTATATCTATGTAAGAGTTGAGTTGAACTAGAGATAACTGTTTTTGTTTTTTGGGGTTTTTTTTCTATTGAAATTCTGTGAACATTGAGTGTAATGGTGCATGCCTGTAATTCCGCTACCCAGAGTCTGAGGCAGGGGTATCACCAATTCAAGGCCAGTCTAGGCAACTTAGCAAGACTTTGTCTGAAAATAAAATAAAAAGAGGCTGGGGAAGTAGTTCAGTGATACAGTGCTTGTTTAGCATGCATGAGGCTGTAGGGTTAATCCCCAATACCCAACTACCACCAAAAATCCCCTGGATAGAAACACTGGCATAGCTTGGATGTTGTTAAAAACACATATTCTTAGGCTTACCCTAAAGCTACTGAATCAGAATCTGCACACAGGTACCCAGATGTTTCATAACGCCCATTAATATTTGAGAAACACTGATAACATGACATAATGCTGTTTTGTAGATATTTAAGTAAGCATCTATTAATTTTGATTATGCAATTTTCTGTATTGTATTTTGGAATCATTTCACATTTTTTTATGTCCTCAAAATTTTCATAGCATTTTGAGACACTCTTGGGCCCTAGGCACCATGTTGGAAGTGCCCCGGGAGTAGATGTGGTAAATTTTGCAGGTAGTCACATCTCCTTTGGCGCCAGTCCCTGAATTTCCCCTCCATGGCTACAGTTCTTCAGTCACCTCTCTGGTTTTCACAGGTGTGCCTCCGTGACAGCCTGTTGCAAGGAGAGTGTCTCAGTTTTCAGAGCGACAGCCCATGGCCAGGAGTCTATAATGTAGAAGGTAGATCCAGGTCTCTCTCTAGGACACCACATCCAGGCCTCGTTCAGAGGCCATGGAGGCAAAATCAATTCTGTTACTCCGGTTACTAAACGATCAGGTCAACTTTAATGTTTCCTACTGGAGGAAGCTTCCCAGCCCCATTGGAAAAAAACTCCAACTATTTACTAAAGTTTAGTATCATATAGAAAAGTGCATGTCTAAGTTTACACATCAGTACATTTTTATATTCTGACACTCTTGGCATCAACCACATATCAAGGAATGGAATACTATCAGCCACCAAGGAACCCTCCATTTTCCCCGAGATTAACTATTATTTGGACTAGTATAGATTAGCTTTTACCAGTTTTTGTTCTTTATATAAACAGAATGATACAGTATTTTTCTTTTGTGTATAGTTTTGGATTTTTGCTCAACTTTACACTTGTGAGAATTAGCCATACGTAATTGTGGTTTTCTTTTTCTTTTTTTCTTTTTTTTGCTATGTGGTGATCTATTGTGTAAATTCAGAACAATAACAGATTGATTATATTGTGGGTAGATATTTAGACAGTTTCCAGTTGGGACTGTTGTGAAGAGGGCAGCTAGGAACATCCTAATACTTTTGTGGGGGAAACACCTGGCATTTCTGCGGAGATCACTTAGGAGTGGAGTTGTTGGGTTGTAAAGAGACACCTATGTTTAGCCTTAGTCATACTGCCAAGCTGCAGTCCACACTGTTAGCCCCTTTTTAAATTTAAAGGTGAATGCTCCTGCCCCTATTCTATCCCTTACAAATTTCTCCAAAACATTAGCGCTAACATTTCAAAATAAATAAATGCATCAGTGAAATCTGCGGCAGTGGCAGACTGAAAAAGCGAACAATCTGTACAAATGGACAGCTACAATGCCAGGGCTGTAATGCCTGGGATGCGAGGACGGTTTTCTTTGTTGCTGAGAGGGCTGGGGAGCCTTTTGCAAAAGCTGTTGCCAATCAGACCTGCCTATCTTGCAGGGCTAATTAACAGCACTCAGGCAAGGAAGGGGTGGGGGTGGGTGCCCGCACAGGGATGCGAACTGAGCCATCCCAAAGCTTGTGACTAATTATAAATACAAAGCATTTAAAGCTTGCAATAACCCCCACCCCCCAAGGAAAAAAAAATCTCTTCACAATTCTAATGCCAGCATGCTTGTGATTGTTGGCTCGGGAGCAGAGGTGCAGGAAAAAGCCTCCCATTGCTGACTAAATCACACAGCACCCTATATCACGCAGCCACTCTCCCAGTCATGCACAGAGGAAGGCCAGGGCTTTCTTTGTGTTGTACAGGATTTGAGGGCAGTGTGTCAATTCCATTTCCAGGAGCGCCTGGGGCCCTAGCATGATAAACCTGTTATTCTCCTGCTCTCCCTAAGCATGAAGGAGCAGATTGAGGTAATCTAGGCCCCTGCAGGGGTGAGTGGAGTTGTATATGCAGGCTTTGATCCCCACTAGTTACAAACCACAAATAATACATAAGGAATACAAATTAGATGCCAATTAATAGTGCTTATTAACATGTCCTGGACCCTTGCAAGGAGAAGCCGAGGATGCTTGTGAGGGAAGAAAACTATACTTTTGCACTTTGCTGTAGAAGCATGTGTGGTCAGGCCAAAACACTGCGTGTGCTGGGAGGACAGAATGAAGCTGAAACGGAAGGTTGCTTTGGTGCCCTCGGGCACCTGGAAAATTGTCCGCATTGTTCAGGTTTGAGGAATGATTTGATGTGAGAGTAGGAATCAGAGGAAAAGAACTGTTTCTCCTTCCTGTGGAACACCGCCCAGGCCTAAGTTCTAATGAGTTCTGCATGTACAATTTCAGGCCTCCCCCTAGTCTCTGAGAGAAGAGAACAAGGACAACCCAGGGCCCCAAAAATCTGGAAGAAGGGGTACAGGCCTGGGGTAGGCAGAATGGAGATGGAAACAGCTATTACTTCAAAAAGTGGTGAAAAATTGTCCACCTCTAGCCTTCTCCTTCTAGCAGGGGTGTTTCCTCTTAATCTTCATCCTACCTGGACTATTTTATAGTGAAGCATATGAGCTCCCTTTCAGAATAAATTTTTAAATATATAAAATGTAGCATATAGTATTATGTTAACACGGAACCGTCAAAATATTTAAATATACAATATGGTAACAAATGTGATTCTCTACTAACATTAAATATCAAGTTTAAATGACTGGGATTGTGTCAAAGTGATGAGCATAGGTGTCTACAATGACTGTAATGTCATATAAAATATTCCCTGTGGTTTCTCTTAGTGACAGGTGCTGCAAACCGTGGTGTGTTACCTGCCATCATAATTGAAGGAAATGCAAAATTAACCTCAGTTAGAGACCAGTGAAAATAAAGGTATAATTTTTTTCCCATTCATGTTTAAGCAGTCTCTTAGGTTAAGAATTTATGAAGCAGGTTTACTAATCCCAAGGCAGGACTCCCACAGTGTGGAGATAGCAGAGACTATCACTATGCTAACCATCGGGCGTAAGAATCTAAACAATTTGGCCCACCATGTTTGGGGCTGCAGTTTTGCCAGTTGCCTGAATCTGGTGAAACAGAGCATCTTCACATATGGTACAATACAGAAAGTAAGTTTATTACTTACGGATAGGCAGCGAGGGAAAAAGAGGTCTAGGATCCACAGCGGGCCTGTGCCCCCAGGCTTACAAAAGCTGCCTGGGGTGAATGGAGTCTTGATTCCATGTGCTCCATTTGTGTACTGCAGATGAGGGGTCCTGTTCCCCCAGAAGACAGGTTGCCCTGGTTTATATACCTCAGGGGCAACACTACTGTCTGGAAAAAGCTCTGAAAGATGTCTGCTTCCAGGAGGAGAGAGGAACAAATCCTGGGCTGTCAGACAGTTCCTTCATATCTCAGGATGTTATATTTCCAGTGCATTCTACAGTTATTGTGAAAACTATAGCAAGAAGAAGTGGGTAGAGGGTGGTAAGGGGAAGAAGATGGGCTGGACAAGGCTATCCAGAGACTGACTAACAGAATCTCTTGTCTACTATTATTTAGAAATGGCATAAACTGGATTTAAAATCGTATTTAAGGTTGCTATAAACATTTCCGTTGCTTCAAAAGATAAGAATTAAAATAATTCTTATGAAAAATCATTCTTATAGACATTGCATCACTGAGTGTTTGCTAGAGAAACAGATATAATACAAGATACACAAGCATATAAGAATTTACAAGATTGGCTTCTAATGGCCATCCAGAATTGGATGTGGAAGAGTGCAGAGGGTCTGTCTGCACTCTGGAGATCCAAAGAACTCAGTTGAAGGTCTCAAGCTCACTGCAGTGTCCCGTGTGAGTCTGTATCAGGAGGCTGATGGGTATGTGATGAGCGGCTGAGTCTACCCTGGAAGGCTGAGGGTCTGAGCCAGAAAGCTGAAGGATCTGCATTGAAGCTGGAGTCTGCGCTGGAGGCCAGGAGATGACTGCCAAGGTGAAAGTGAGGACTGAAGCTCCTCCAGAGACACAGAAACAGATCCACCCTTTTCCATTTCCCCTTTATACCATTCAGATGACAAGCTGCCCTAGGGTGGGTCTTCTGCACCATAGGGTGTAGAACTGCTGAGCCAGTTTAGTTGAGCTTCTCTTACTCAAGTTGACACAATCAATCAACCATCAGGCATTAATATTGAAAGGATTTTAATGCCCCTTTATAATAATTGAGATAAAAAGATTCATTCATTCCTCTTCTTATCTATTAAGGTTTTACCGAACGCTGATGCACCAAATCAGGGCTACAATGTGATTAGATCAAGTTCGGTTGATGGATGACAACTATCTGTCCACCAAAGATTTGTTCTTTCCCTCCATAGCATTTTTACTGAAAAGTTGCTGCTGAGCTGGCTCCCATGAGTCCCTCCCTTTTGTATTTTATAAGGTGGAAGTGATATTGTGGGTTTCCATCAGTGGAATACAAATGAACGTGGTATCCCTGTTCGAGGTCAAGGTTTTTATTTTTAGAGTAGTTTTAGGTTTACAGAAAAATTAAGTGAAAGGCACAGAACTTGTCCACATTTTGCTCTGCCTCCACCAGCCTCTTTCACTGTTCTCCTCAACAGAGTGGTACATGTTTCAATCAATAAACCTATATTAACACATCATTAATACTGAAAGTTCATAGTTACATTAAGGTTCACTCTTGCTAATGTATAAGTCTATGGGTTTTGACATATGTGTGATGATGTATATCTATAATTAGAGTATTATACAGAATAGTTTCACTGCCCTAAAAAAAATCTGTGCTCAGCACACTCATCCCTCTCCTCCTTCCAACCCCTGGAAACTACTGATTTTCTATCTCCATAGTGTTGCTTTTTTTGGAGACTATTTTATAGTTGAAGCCATACAGTATATAGGCTTTTCAGAATGTTTTTTTGTTCTTTTAGTCATATTCACCTAATGTTTCTCCATGTCTTGTTGGGCTGGATAACTCATTTCATTTTAGCAATGAGTAATATTCCATTATCTGTATGTACTGCAGTTTGTTTATCTGTTCATCTTCTGTAGGACACAGTGGTTCTAAATTTTGGCAATTATGCACAAAACAACTGTAAACATTCACGTGTAGGTTTTTGTGCAGACATGTTTTCCATTCCTTGTAAACAGCAAGGAATACAATTGTTGGGTCATGTGATAAGAGTGTGTTTACTTCTGCAGGAAACTGCCAAACTATCTTTCCCAGTGGTTCTATCACTCTGCATCACACCAGCAATGGATGAGAGTTCTCGTTGTCCAGTGTTCTTACTAGCATTTGTTGTTAGTGTTCTTGGTTTTGGTCATTCTACTAGGTATATAATGTTATCTCAACCTAAAAAAATTTTCATTTCCCTGATGATATGTGATGTGGAGTATCTTTCCATGGGCTTACTTTACATCTGTATATCTTTGATGTGGTAAGTGTTGATATTTCTGTTTCATTTTTAAATTAGTTATATTCATCTCTTTAATTGTTGAATTTAAAGATTTTCTGTATAATTTTGACAAAATCCCTTATTAGATAAGTCTTTTACAAATATTTTCTCCCAGTCTATGGATTGTCTACTAATTCACTGACAGCATCTTTTACAAAACCAAAAAAAAATTTTTAATGAATTCTAGTTTGTCAATCCTCTCTTTCAAGGAAATATGTTTAGGGTTGCACCTAAGAAGTCATAGGTTTTCTCCTATTAGTTTTTGTTTACCTGAAGTCTATAACCCAGTTTAAGTTAATTTTGGGGAAGGGTGTGAGCTCTGTGTTGTCAATCACCCACCCTGTGGATGTTCAGTTGTCCCAGGACTCCAGTTGTTTCACCCCCATTGGCTGAAAGACTTTTCTCCTTGCGTTTCTTTTGTTCCTTTGTCAAAGATCCACTATATTCATGTCGATCTATATATAGCCTCTCTGTTATGTTCCGTTGACCTATTTATCTATTCTTTTATCAGTACCACACTAACTTGATCACTGTAGCTCTGTAATGAGTCATGAGGTTGGGTAGTGTCAGTCCTTTGGCTTTGTTCTGCTTCAATACTGTATGGTTTGTTCTAAGTCCTTATTCTCTTATCAACTTTGGAATCATTCTATCCATATCCATAAAATAACATGCTGGGATTTGCTTGAGATTGCATTAAATATATAATCAAGTCAGGACAAATTGACATTTTGATGATATTGCCTCTTCCTATCCATGAACATAAAATATTTCTTCATTTTATTTCATTTTTCCTTGATTTCCTTTATCACTTTTATAGTTTTTCTTACAAAAATCTTGCACATGTTTTGTTATCTTCATATCTAAGTTTTTCATTGGGGTGCTAATATAAATGGTATTGTGTTTTAAATTTCAAATTATATACTTCCTGTGACCCTCGGATGAATGTGCATTTGTATCAGGAGGCCAATGGGTATGCGATGAACAGCTGGAGTCTACCCTGGAAGGCACCAAGAATTGAACCAGGACCTTGCACTTGCCAGGTAGGCACTGTGCTGCTGAGCTATATCCCCAGCCCCTGAATGTGCATTTCAATGTTGGATAAAGTAATCTGTAGGTATATATTATATCTAGTTGATTGATTAGTGTTTTTGAGTTCAACTATTTCCTTATCATTTTCTGCCTATTGGATCTATTCTTTATAATCTCTAGCTATAACAGAGGATTAATCTATTTTTCCTTGCATTTGTATCAGTTTTTGCCTCATGTATTTTGATGTCTTTGGATGCGTGCACATTCAGCATTGTTACATCTTCTTGGAGAATTGAGCATGTGATCTCATGTAATATTCCTCTTTACCCTTGAAAATTTACCTTGCTCTGAAGAGTATCATGTCTGAAATTAATGTAAGTATACCTGTTTTCTTCTGATTGATATTAGCATAGTTTATATTTCGCTCTCCCTTTACTTTTAATTTGTATGTATTTATATTTAAAGTCAGTTTCTTGTAGACAACATATTGTTAGGTCTTTTGAGAATTCTACTGTATATTGGTATAGTTACCTTAATGAACACAGTGAGCTTGGGGATACTGCCCCAACACTCTACTCATTGTGCATATTATGCAGATATTGCAGGCCAGGGCACTGAACTCTGTTCTGATCCCACTGTAGTGAGAAAGTTAATTTGTAGAAAGTCAGTGATATTTCCTTTTCCTGGACATCCATTTTTAGTTCGTGTTTAAGAGGAGACACAGGTTTTGCTGAGCAGATGTACTTGTCCAGGGCTTGGGAGGCAGAGATTAGCATGGTGAGATGGAGGCTGTGTTCCTTTCATTTACACTGTTTTGTCTGGCAAACATGGTTGTCAAACTTCAAGTGGTAGAAAACCCACCAAATGGCTTAAACAAAAAGAGGAGCTTATTTTCCTTATATAACAAGAAGTTTGGCTGGCAGTCCCTGCATTGGCTCACCAGTTTGCCAATATCAGAATCAATTAGGATCAGTAGATGTGCAATTCTTTTGGACTTTCCTTAATGGTTGCAAGGCCATTCTGGAAGCTACAGCCATTACATCTGCATTCAAGGTAACACAAAACAAAAACAAATTAGAAAGGGGGAACAACAGTATCAATTATGCCTGCTTCTTTTGATCAGGAAAGTAAAAGATTTCCTATAAGTAAAAGTAAAAGTAAAAGATTTCCAAAAGTCCTTGCAACTTTTTTTCTTTTGAGAGTCTTGCTGTGTAGTTCAGGGTGGCTGAACCTCACTACGTAGCCTATCTGGCCTTGAACTCCCAGTGATACCCTTACCTTGGCCTCCCAAGTGCTGGGATTATAGGCATGTGCTGCCACACCGGTCTCACAACAGACTCATCCGTAGATTTCACTGTCCTTGCCAATCTGAACAAAATTAGGGTTCTGTTGGTGAGGAAGAAGTAGGGGCTAAGGCTACCCTGATGCATGGAATTCATGGCTGCTGTGCTTGAAGAGCTAATGAGAGCTTGGAGACATAAAGTAACATGTATGCGTACTTGAATAATAACATGAAAGTTAAGAAAAGATATAAGAAAACAAAAACGGGATAGAGCAGACAGTGTAGACAGGGTCTCACTATGCTGTTCAGGCTGGCCTTGAGCTCACTTTGTAGTCCAGACTGGTCTTGCAATGATCCTGCCTCAGCCTCCTGAGTGCTGGGATTACAGGTGTGCACTACCACACCCGGTCTGCCCTCATTTTTAAAGCTGTGTGTTTCAGTTAAACCCTATGGGTGGACTCTTGCTGCACTGTGTGTAGCTGATATCACTTCCCTAGGCAGAAGTGCATTTTGAGTAAATGTCCCAATGAATGTGCCTTCTTCAGGGTTGATGGGCAAAGAGTGGTGAACTTAGTTCCAAAGCAATAACAAATCACCTCCTCCTTTCTTCCCTAGCCCCCAGGGAAGTAAGATGAGACCATTGTAAAGAGTCAAATTCAAGAAAGTTATATCTTCTTTTAGTGGGAGCGCAAACATTTGTTTAAATTTTTGACTCTACTCCTAAGCATTGTGACTTGACCCATTTGTATTTTTTTAGAATTAAATTTTATGTCACATTGATAGAAATTATGGAAAACATTTACATTTTCTCACATTACAGCACATTTCAATGGAATATTTCTTGCTGTAAATGAGATCTTACTGATTTGTATAGTTGGAATGTCTATGTTCTTCAAGGTAAGCAAAAATGATTTATTATAAACATCCAATGTAGTTCATTACTGGATTATTTCCATGATCAATTAACACCATTAAGCTGCACTCCTAACATCATCTTGGACAGCTGAAATACAGCAAAAATTAACACCGTTCACAAATGTCAAGTATTACATGTTTGCTACATTTTAAACTGTGTGGTAACTATACCATATTTATGGGGTTCTGACTAACCTTTATCACTCTAATTTGTTTTCAGATAATTTTTACTATTAATCTGGAAATTTTGACTATTTAATACCAAGTGAGTATTGTTTTTATGTTTGCACTAAAGACTAGTTTTTAAAAACAGTTTGAAGTGAAAATTTCAAATAAGACCATTGGCAGATAAAAATAAAGCAATTTTTTCCAACAAGTTGTTCATTCTTTACAATGGTTTTAAACATTTGTACAGAAAAAGTAAACTTACTGGGGCAAAGAGATTCAATAATTTTAGAAATTAGTTTTTAAGATCAGTCTTTAATATTTCTATACATATCAGAATATGATCTAGTTATTCTTTCAGAATTCTTTTTTTGCTTACAGAAAAACAACAGATTTTATTATTACCTGGATTGAAGATTTTAAATAACTAAATAAGGATAAATTTGGACTAAAGTACAATTATTTGAAATAGATAATATAAGAAGTATAAATACTTTTGGTTTCTTTTAAAGTGATATAAATTTTAAGCACCATATATCCATGATTCAGAATGTCAAATTATAGCATGTACTGGCAGTAGATGTCTGTGGCAGGCAGGCAGTATATCTCATGTACTATGAAGGATATTCACAAAAGAAAACTTTTTTCCTTGGAGGAGAAAATATTAAAAGGAAATAATGTCAGGGAAAAAAACCATCTGTTTTCCCAAATAAAAGAGTCATTCAATGAAGAGTATGATGTTACTCTTTACTGACAAAGGCATTAGTTAGCCTTATTATCAAGAATAATACAGGCCAGGTGTGGTGGCATGTGCCTATAATCTCAGCACTCGGGAGGCTGAGGCGATAGGATTCCTGCAAATTTGAGGGCAGCCTGGGCTACAAAGTGAGTTTAAGGCCAGTGTGAACTGCATAATGAGACCTTATCTCAAAAAGACAAAAAAAAAAAAATAGTAATAATAACAACTAATTCTTATGTATTACAATCATTATGTGTAATGAATACATAAATAAAAATATGGATACCGCATGGAAACTGAGCAGTTTTGGAATAAATCCATAGATTAAGTCACAGCATACATAAATCATATATATTTAAACTGCTCATTTTACCTGAACTAGTTTTCATTGAGTATGCTGGTAATTTTCAAATGATGTCATAAAAAATCTGGTTGTAGTATTTCATTATTTTGTTGAATAATGTTTGAAGAAAAGAATCTAGTGCCTCAACTATTTTTTTCTTTTTTTGTGGTACTGGAGATTGAACTCAAGACCTTGTGCTTGCCGGGCAGGTGCTTATGCTGCTGAGCTATATCCCCAGCCCTGTCTCACTTATTTTAATACTAGTATATGCTGGATCACCTTATACAAATACATGTGTAGATACTTAAAAGATCATAAATTTCCCACAAAGCAATGTTGTTTATTATATACAATTGATAGGTATTTGGAAAGCATTTTAACACTGCAAATATCAGAAGATTTAAGACGTGACATGGGAAAAAGTTTATACTGTGCTACAGCGCTGCTGGTGCACTTCTATGTAAGACCTCTTAGAGATGTCAGTCAGTTGGAGGTAGGAGTTCATCAATGAATTGCTTGACATTCATTATTTCCTATTGAAGTAAACTGTGCATTGTGCCTTTGTAGGTTTTGAAGGTTACACTGCCTGGATTTACCGACGATTTTAATTTTTCAATAGTATGGGAATCAAACATTAGGGGAACTAATGAGTCAGAATCTCCATGGCACTGAAAAATAGAAATACCTTTGTTAATTCCACTGATAGCACCCTGTGGAAATGAAGCCCGAAGTGGAAGCCAGCAACAGAGTGCAGTGACGTCGACCAGTTTAGGCTGAGTGGTAAGAGCGCTGTATAATGATAAAGCTCCTCACTGAGAAAATCCTCCGAAATAATTCTGTTAGGAGGAATGCCATTCTTCACCTCTTGATCTGTTAAAGCTTTATGTTTAATTTCAGCTTCGTCTCCCTGAGAATCTGGCAAAAGCTCAATGATATTATCGCATCCCTAGGTGGATCTGGGGTCTCCAGCACATTTCCTGGGCTTGTCTCTCTCTGATGTGGTAAGAGGAGAGACATCAGAGGACAGTGCAATGTGAGAGTAATGTTTATTGGGCACAAAGCCACTTTGAAGAGCAGGAGCCTCAGAGCTGAGTAACCACTGAGTATGGGCAGCCGACCTGTTTTTATGTTGGTAAGTGGCAGTTCCTCCCTCTGGGGGCAACCCCACCCAAGGTTGTTTTGTTACTAGGGGTTTGGATCTCATGGGCTAATAGAGGAACTTGGGTATGCATCACAGTAATTGGGGTCGGCAATGTTACAAAGGTAAGACTGCAGAATACCAGTTGCTTACATTCTCAGAACACTGCGGAGGCTATTTTTCTCCCAAACTCTGATCCTTCCTAGAAGTTCCCATCTATTCCTACAATATCAAACCAGCAAGGCATAGCTATGTTCATATTTAATGTTACAGGCATAACTGGCACAAGTGGGCCAATATATTAGATTTGTGAACTTCTGACACTCGCAGAGGCTTCTGCCCATCCATGCCTGGTACATATAGTGGTACCTTGGTTCATGAATTTAATTTGTTCCATGATTCAGGGGAAAATGGCTGTATTCATCATGTTCATTACCTGATGTGGACTTTGTGAAGGGGAGCAACAATTTGCTGAATCCTTCTGTTCATGAACCAAACTGCTCACAAACAGAAGCATTCGTGAACCAAGGTATTGCTGTATCTCCCAATCCATGAAGGTAAATAACTACAGTGGTGACCTGGGCAGTGGACACAGTGACAGGCAGCAGAGCAGACACATAGCCATACATCCCCTGGGTTGGCAGATAGTGCTTCAGAATAAGCAGCGAGAGCATATACGAGGTGGCCCAAGCACATGCGGGTGGTGGTTCCTGCCTGCCCCACCAGGTGTGTGCACTGGCATATGTGTGCAGATGCCTTCCCCCGGTTGTGCTTGTTGCCTTTGGTGTGCACTTGGGGATAGTGACTATATTAGTTTGCTAGGGCTGCTATAGCAAAATACTATAAACTGGGTTTATTAAGCAACAGGAATTTGTCGTCCAAGATCAAAGCATCATCAGAGTTGGTTCCTTCTGTTGGTTGTGAGAATCTGTTCTGTGTCCCTGTCCTAGGTTACGGTGGTTTGTTGGCAATATTTGGCATTCCCTGGCTTATAGAAGCATGACCCAGGTTTCTGACATCATGTTCTCATGGCACTCTCTTTGTGTGCATATGTGTGTCTAAATTTCCCCTTTGTAAAAGGACAAGGGTCATATTAGATCCACCATACTCAAAGTTAATCTTGGGAAGGTACAGCATGGCAAAGCTGGTTGAGAGGGGGTAAGCAGGACCTGTTCATTACAGGATTCCAGGATACATGTGCCAAATAATTCTCAGGACCCAATATGTGGACTTCTCATGGGTTTTTGCATATGTGCAATGAATGAAAGGACACAGACACCATGAATTCACTCTCATGGCTTTCCCCATGGTGGCCACCTAGTGTCCCCCAGGGTGTGTTTTCATTTTTTCCTCTCTTTAACTCAGCCCAAGCTTGCTCTGCAGAATCAGTTTCTCCCTTACCCTTCATTTTCAGTTTTTTCTACCTCAAATAAACGTGAAACTTTGCCACTGTTTTTGCTTGTTTCACTCAGTTCTTTGTTTGAGATGGAAAAACCTGGAAACCATGTATAGGAGACCTCAGCCCCCCAAAATCTAGTTACAGTGTCATCATAGTTAATTATGTCTACAATGATCCTGTTTCCAAATACATTTGAGTTCTGGATGTTAGGAGTTCAGTATATGAGTGTTGGTGGGAACACGATTGAATCCATAACAGTGGTCCAGGAAGGAAGTTTGGTATGACACAAGGAGTGAGGACTTGGAAATAAAACTGAGTTGGTTTGAAATTTGACTGTGATGTTTACTTGCTCAGTGACTTGGGGCAATCTGCTTAGTCTTTTGAATTTTAGTATCCTCATCTCTAAAATGGAGATGACAACCACTAATTTGGAGTTATTGAGAAAGTTAAATTCAGTGAAAATTTTAAGTGCCAAAGAAGTGAGAATAAAATAATTTTTATTCCTGTTCCTAGTTTGTGGCCCATCGAATCTTTGATGCTCCTACATTTGACAGAATCTTTGGGTAGCTCTTTGGGCTGGTAACTTCTTCCCGCAATCCATGCAATTTGGAAACACTGATGTTTCTTCCTGTTAGTCTTCCTGAGGTTGCTAGAATTTGACTACTCTCTGTCAGTGGACCAGATCTGTTCTTCCCTTGGTGTGTGAGCCTCCTTCGTGCCCAGATAGGGGAGATGGTCTTCGTCAATCAGGAAAACTCACCCTACTACTGAATTTCCTCCTATACATCCTTGCGGGAAAAAAGACCAATTCACAAACTGACATGCTGTTTTTTGGTCAATTTTAATCTCAGAAGACTATAAATTTTCATTGTTCCTTTAATATCTTTTATTAACAGAGGCCAACACTGTTTTTCAGTCTGTCACTCCATGACACACAGTAATACTCTGCATTGGCAGAGGCAAGAAGAAGGCTGGCTGAAGCCTTAGTCTAAATGGATGAAATCTCAGTTAGGGCACATGAGAGGAACAGACATACTTTACTATACTGTAAATTATAATGATATATGATATAAAGGTTTATTATATAAAGATTTATGCAGTAGACTTCTAATGACCACCTTCAGAGTCAGGGGTGGAAGAACACAAAATGACCTTCTGCGTGCTGAAGAGATGGAGGATCCGGTTGGAAGTTGGAGGCCTGGAGCATACTGCAGAGCCCAGTGTGAGGAATCATCAGAAAGCTGGCGTCTGCATTAGAGGGCTGAAGGGTCTGAGCTGGAAGCCTGAGGGAACTAGAGACGAACGTCTGAAAGTGACAGCAAAGACTGGTGCTCCTCTAAAGAAGCAACCAGGGAGACTTTCTTCTTTTTCTTTTCATTCCACCCAGGCCACAAACCTCTTGGTTGGTGCCACGCACACCTGGGGTGGGGCTTCATCCACACAAACCCGGGATTGTGTTTCTCTAATCTGCTAGTCATTTCTTAATCCATTCAAACTGACAACTTAATTAACTATCATCATCTACCCTTTGTCAGCTTGATAGCCGGACAATTTCCTTAAACCATAATTTAAATACAATGGACAATTTCCTTAGACCATAATTTAAATACAATAGCAAGTTTGTAACCACACTTAACATAATACAACCATCCTGCATACAACTAGAAATGTTAATTCCCTCCCCAGAATAAAAGGCAATGTTTTTCTTTGTGTGATGCTTATTTTTCTCCTAACATTGCATAACTTAAACATTATAATATAGATGTAACAATACTTAAGAGCTGATACTAAATCTATGAACATTATGTTGATAGAAAACAAAGATACCTGCTTCATATGTGTGTATATATGCACAAGCATATTAACAAAATAGGAAAGAAATATTTAGGGAATTATAATCCTCATTTCTGTAACTAGTTATGTGGTAGTAGCTGGTATTTGTAACTATCTTCTACTGCCCATTTTTTTTATTCCCTTGGCCTTCAGCAAGCACCCAGCAGGTCTTGGTTCTTCACCTGACATGGTGACCCATACCTTCGTTTGTGAAGGTTCTGAGCCATTTACCATCCTGCTTAGCTAGATTGTTACAATTTTCCATTGACCTTTGTAACAGCATACGGTAACACTAGGAGACACCCTAAGGGACCTCCTGCACTCCAAATATGTTTTCCTTCCCCCCACCATGGTGTAGCAGTCCAATTTACCTCTTGGTAGTCTGGATCAATCACCCCCACCAACACTGTAACTCCCTTTTTAGCTTGTTTACCCAGAGGCATGGGGAGCCCAAAATGACCAGAGGGAAGTCTTAGCTTCCAGTTCAAAAGAATCTTTGTCAGGCTTGCTGGTATAAGCCTTCCCCACTCTGGAACTAAGACTTCTAGGCCAGCAGAGCATAGGTGCGGAACAGGAAGCAAAAGCTGTCCTAGTGAGCCACTAGGAGTAAATGAAGAGTGGCACCATTCTCACTTCCACTCCTTGATTCCTGCACCTGTAGATCCCGGCTATGGGACAAATAGTGCCCTATAGTGAATGCGAATTGAAAACATGTACAGCTTTTAGAGAACCTTGTCCCAGCCTGCAAGGTGTTGACATTTAGCTGGTGCTGTAATTACCTATTCAAAAGACCATTCTATTCTTCTATCAATCCAGCTGCTTCCAGATGATGAGAAGCATGCTAAGACCAGTGAACTCCATGAGCGTGGATCTGTTGTCTAATTTATTTGGCTATGAAATGTGTTTCTTGGTCAAAAGCAATGTTGTGTGGAATACCACGATGTGAATAAGGCATTCTTTTTTTTTTTTTTTTTTTTCAGGACTGGGGATCAAACTCAGGACCTTGCACTTGCCAGGCAGGTGCTTATTTCACTGAGCTATATCCCCAGCCCCAAATAATGCAATCTGTAGGTCCATGGATGGTAGTTTTGGCAAATCCATACTCAGATTAAGTACCCATGCTAATGAGGACAAAGTGCTCCCTTTCCATGACAGAAGTGGTCCGATTTGATCAGTGTGCCACCACATTGCTGGGAATCATGCTATATTGAGGACTCAGTGTTGGTCTCAGGTGCTGACATATTGCACATTCAGAGTGGCTGTAGCCAGATCAGCCTTGGTGAGTGGAAGTCTGTGTTGCTGAGTCTACATGAACCTCTGTCCCTGCTGTAGCAGAAAATGCCACCCCCTCAGCCAGTATACTTCAGTTCCCATTAGTTGCCCAGGTAGTAGTTCCTGTTATAATTCCTGTTACCTCTGTTCCTTAGCAATGGCTGGTCACTGTGATGGGATGCACAGTGTAAGAACCAATTGAAGGCAGCCAAGTACTCTGCTTCTTGCTTGCAAACCCCGTAAAAGCCTCCCTCCCTGAGCCTTTGAGGCCTGACGTTTTTATGGGGATTGATTCCTTGTGAGTGCCTGGTGACATAAGTAAATCTGCCTCCAAATTGTGGGTGTCTTTTCCATGTTTCTGCTTGCCATAGTACCTGCAATGATGGGGGTGACTGAAGAAAAAGTTGACTACCATCCACAGAATGAGACATCCTACCCATTTGGTTATTTAAGTCTTCGGCTGAGATCACCTTTTGGTGAGAATCTACACGGAACACAAATATCTTTATGTTCTTTGCCTATATGGGGAGATCTAGTCACACACCTCATCCCAAAGTATCTTTATCAGAAGTTTTCTAGTCACATTCCTTCCAAGTCCTTGACCATCTGGCCAGACCACTGACTTCAGCTCATACATCAGTACCTAGCTGCACATCTGTTCTTCTTCCTAGAAAAATAATAGCCAGGGGCACTTTCTGAATTTGTGTTCACTGTGAAGACTTCCTTCACCACTGTCCTCCAGGGAAGTCCTGGAAATGCCACAGCCGCCTACTTTCAGGTGGTACCCGCATAATATTCAGAACCACCTGTATACCAGACCCTGGCCTTTCCTTTCTCTGTCAATTAATCATGTGATCTGCCCCCCATGAGGCCATAGGCACGTGCTGGGGGACAGAAGGCAATATAGTAGGACTAGGAACCATGGGTTTGGGGGCAACTTCTTCATGTAAGGTACTTGTACTTTTCAAAACTGTTCAGGATTGATCACATGGTTACTACTTCCATTTCATGAACTGTTGCTGTCCATGTTTAACTTCATGACTTGGTGGGTCAGATAGCACCATTTCAGGATGGGTAGCTCTGGTGGCATGGTAACCTGGTATCCCCCGGTGCCTTAGTTACTTTTCTCACTGCTGAGACAAAATACTCAACACCCACAAGTTAAAGGAGGAAAGGTGTATTTAGCTCACAGTTTGTGGAAGTTTCAGTCCATAATCGGCTGGCTCCAAGGCAGAATGGCACATGGCAGAGGGCCACAGTTCATGGTGGTGGAGGATAGCAAAAGCCAAGCAAGCAAGAGAAGGCAGACAAGCCTCTTTCTGTCCCTTACATTGTATGAGTCTATGGGGATTAGGGTGGTGCCAGTCCAATCAGTGGACTAATGCAGCAGTCACCCACCCTTAATCCCAGCATTAAAAAAACGAATCAACCACAAACTTTAGACTCAGCCACCTCCAGAAGACCCCCTTATGCCTGCATGAGACTTTGGGGGAATATCCAGACAGAAACTATAACATATAGTCAAGATTTCAGTTTCCACTAAGGTGCAGTAGGAGGCCAGGAGTTGGTTTTTAAAGGTAGAGGACATGTCTACACATAATGGCAGAGCCTTGCTCCAATATCCCAAAGGTCTCCATTGTGACTCACCCATGGGAGCCTTCCAGAGGCTCCCAGCAGCATCCCTGTCTGCCACCAACACCTTAAGTACCACTGCACTGTGAGTTATTCAGTAAATGGGCCAGAGTAGCACAGATGATTAGCAGAATTCCGGGGTTTAAGACACAGAAAAAGACCTTTGAAAATTAAAAGTCAAGAAAGGGATCTCTAGACAATGAGAAAAACCATACAGGGAGAAATATTAGGGAAAAGAAGGACCTACTTATTAAATATTGACTGAATGGGATACTTGGCCTGTTTGTTTACAATCTTGCTATTGTTTAAATGGCTATCCCTACTCTGCCTCCTAAGGCTTAAAATTGTATGTCACTGAGAGGAACAATTCACATCCTTGTAAGGAACACGGAAAACTCAGTACTGGGGATATCCCATCCCTCCTGGAGTTCTGCAGACCACCAATTAAAATAAAAGGTACACACAATTTGTGTTAATTTCAGTTCTGCAGACTGAAACTTCCACAAACTGTGAGCTAAATAAACCTTTCCTCCTTTAACTTGTGGGTGCTGAGTATTTTGTCTCAGCAGTGAGAAAAGTAACTAAGGCACCTGGAGTTCTGCTGCTGTGACCCACAGCTCCTTGATTCTGTGACCTCACCCACATGGAGCCCGCTCTCACCTGCTCAAGCCCCTTTTGTCTCCGCCCTCTGGCTTCTGATAAGAGGGCTCTGTCTCTCCTGTTACCCATTTGGGACGGAATTCTTTTTTTTTTTTTTAAGAGAAAAAAAAACAGTAAAAAAGATACAGAATTTCAAAACAAGATGATAGGAAATGAACAATGGTTATTATATTGCATATTGTTATCTTCAAAGCAGTTGCTCAGATTATCAGATACAGGCATGCAAAATTGATCACACAATATAAACACCAACTGGAACAGAATTCTTTGGGTTTACTTCTCTCTTCCTCTGCTGCAATTGCGGCCCCAAGGCTAACAGCTTCCTTCCTGTTCCTATCTTAAATATGGAGCAAGCAGGACTCCCACCAGGGGAGACTACTCAGACATAGCTTTACAAACATAACTGTGTTTAGCCCTCAGAGTTGTGGGGAGTGTGTTCTAGATAGGAGTTAAGCACTGTTCAAATGAAAAAAAAAAAAAAACTCAAGGTTGAAGGTCTTTCACCAAATGTTTTGATGTTCATTTCAGCTGTTGGAGTTTGAACTGGATTCAAGTCAGCTCCAGATATTTTCTTCTGTGGCCTAGGTCAAAGTGGCAGCAGCTACCTGGAGTATATTCTTTTTATGGTGAGTTTTCAGAACACAAAATAGCATCCTAGCCTCTACGAGCATATTTCAGACCTTTGCTCATGTCACATGGTACAGCCCAAAGTCAGGAAGTAGATATAATCCATTTTTATGAAGCTATACAGCTATATAAGAAGGTAGATATTTCTGCAAAAGAGAATGACAAATCTGGACTAATATGTCAAAGTAACTTGTACGCTATGATAATGTGTTTTTTTTTTTTATAATGTTGACATATGTCTCTTTCAGTAAGTTTTTGATTCTGTTTGGGTTTCTCAAGGAGTGAAAGTAGCATCTGTGTCACTGAGACAAGAGGAAATGAGAAGCAAGGAAAGAAGGGAAGAGCCGGGCCAGCACATTCACATTCCAAGATTCCAAGCGTTTCTAAGTCTTGCAGAGTTGTTGCTATGTGTGTTTATGCATTTTGTAGAGAAAAGCAAAGAAGAACATCAAAGTTGCAAAATTGCTTCAGAGCTCATTCATGAGCTTCTAAACAAAGACTCTTAACTGAAAGACAGACAAATGCTTGAAGCATTAAAAACAATAAAAGGTACACACAAGCTGTTTTTCAATTTGTTTGGCTAAGCTGTGTTTTTAAAAGAAAAAACAGGTATCATTAGTGAAGATGTTACAAAACTATCAACTAGAAATTTTATTTACACCTGGTGAGTCACTTGCCTAATTTACAAAGGTGAGTGGGAGGGGAAATTGCTGGGTGTACCAATATTTTTGGCAAATTTTGACTTATCCTTTGGTAGCCACTGATTAACAAAATTAGCACTATTAAAAGTTACTAAAAAGGAACAGATAAGAGATTGGATAACAGGTACAAAGACAGAGTTAAATAGGAAGAATAAATTCTAGTGTATTAGTACATGGAAAATTAATTAAAATTAACAATATAGAATTATACATATCATAATGGCTGAGAGAGGATTTTCAGTATTCTTATCAAAGAAATTATAAATGTTTAAGGTGGTGAATAATTTAACTATTCTGAGTTGGCCATTATGCAATATTCACATGTACTGGAATATTGCAATGTACCTCAAAACTTTATTTGTATAATTATTATCTATCAATTATAACTAATTGATTAATTAATTAAAACCCCTATAACCATTCCCTATTACTAGGGGAAAAAAATCAAAGAACAACAAGCCTGACAAAATCGGGGACACTAAAAAATAATGTTTCTGGTTTTTGTTTTTTGTTTTTTTGTTTTTTTGGTCTGTTTTATAGCAACTATGTGTGCTCCAGAGCTCTGGGGTATTCCTGTCCTGTCTGCATTCCAGCCATGTTAAGACCTTGCTTCTGTTTATCTTAAGAAGAGCTCTGTGCTGTTTACATGAGCTGCAGCATGGCCCTTAGCTGTACAGCCTTCTTCATCTATTGTCTCAGGTCACGATGAATTACAGGCAGAGCCTTGACCATAAATATTTAATGATTTTTATCTTCAAAGCCTTGCGCAGGCGTACTTAGCCTTATTCTGAAGTGCTGAGTCTGCATTTGCAATCTTCTTTTACGACATAGTTTCTTTTTTACATGCTAGTCATACCCTTTATTATTAATCCTGAATACAAGGCTGAGTTGTTGTTTTCTAATAGCTTTATTGAAATAAAACTCACATAATCATAAAATTTACCCTTTTAAGGTGTAGTGCTCAGTGGTTTTTAGTATGTTTGGAATTGTGCAGCCCTTGCCACTATCTCATCTTTTTTTTTTTTGTGGTACTGGGGATCGAACTCAGGACCCTGCGCTTGCTAGGCAAGCGCTTATTCCACTGAGCTATATCCCCAGCCCCCCACTATCTCATCTTAAAATGCAGTCTTTATCACTCCAAAATGAGATTGATTGTAACTCTCCGTTCCGTTCTCCTCACCCTATCTGGCCTGAGCTACCTTTGGCAAACACTAATCTATTGCCTGTCTTTGTGCCTATTCTGAACAGCTTATGTAAATGAAATTATACCCTGTGTCCTTTTCTGATTGGCTTCTTTCATTTGGCATGCTGTTTCGAAGATTCACCCATGTTATAACGTGTGTCAGCACTTCAATACCTTTTTTTATTGCTAAATTACATTCAATTGTAGGGCTAAAACACATTTTAGTTATCCATTCATTAGCTGACATATTTGGGTCCATATCATGGGCTGTATTTATTCTTCAAGGATGTAAAAGAATCTAGCCCATTCTCTGGAGGATAATTTCTACTTCTGGAAATGTTTGCTATACAAAGTTTGGAACAAGGTGCAGTCTGTGCCTTACTAATAAGTTACACAGGAATATGAAGAACCTATGAAGAATTGTTTAACAAGCTCAAGTTCTAAGCTTAGATTCCCAAGAAGGATCACAGGTTCCTACCTGGCTTCTTTTCCTTCCACTGACTCTGTGAGTAGAGCATTCCAGGGCTGGTCCACTTACCCAGGAGGTGGATGAAAGATACATGGAACAGAACTTTTCACCTTAGATAAGAACAACTGATTCTCAAATGACTCAAAGTAGCTTGTACTAAATAAGTCCTTGCTGTTACATCCCACTGAGCTCTTGTGGTCACTTGTTATGCAGTATTAGCTGTCTAATACAATGGCCATTATTAGCAGCTCAGTTTTCCATCTTACATTTTCACCTTACAAGAGGGGTGGGGACACCTAGTGTCTGGTTTCAGCAAAAAGCAATGGTTGACCCATCCCTAACTGTAAGTTAACAGGTTAGCCTGCCATAGTTTCATGGCAGTAAGCCAATAAAATGTGGCCATGAAGTGACATCAATAAAGACATTATTCTCACCATTATGTGAGTGAATGAGGGAAAATTCCTGAGGAAAAAAGTGATGCTGGATGATAGGCTTTTCCAGAACAGAGTGAAATAAAGCAGAATAAAATGCCTTTATTGTGGGTGTGGAGAAGACCATAGTAGGGAAGAGCAGAGAGATGTGGAACTTCTGATGGCTTGTGGTGGGGTCAAAGGTTAAATAGGCCCAGGCTGGAGGGGGATTCCGAGGCAGATTGCCTGACATGGCGGATCACGATCCGGCGGGAGCGTGGGAAAAGGATATTACAAAAAGGAAAGTAGAAGTTGTAATTTGACTCAGAGGAAGAAGGGTGGTGCCTAGCACATGACCTCTAGTGGCCAGCACCATATAGGCTTGGCACCATATTGGCTCAGCACAAGACATGACCTCCAGCGCCATATTGGCTGGACGCTGTAGCGACTAGGCAGGAATTACAGTGAGGCGAGAAACCCATCTCTGGACACATAGTATATGCAGTCATGATCTAGGAGGGACAGTGATGTCCTACCCAAGCAGAGTGCAACTGTGTTCTTGAAACATTTTACTTATGTCAGTTTGAGAGAGAGAACTATGATGTGTGTGTGTGTGTGTGTGTGTGTGTGTGTGTGTGTGTGTGTGTAGCTATTAGAGATAGGAATCTGCTGTTAATAGCTGGGCATAGTGGAGCACACCTGTAATTCCAGCATTTGGGAGGCTGAGGCAAGAGGATCTCTGCGAGTTTAAGGTCAGCCTGGGCTACATAGTGAGACCCTTTCTCAAAAACCCAAACCCAAACAAACAAACAAACAAACCCTCTCTTAACTCAGTCAGCCTAAATTTCAACTTAGCACTGAAAAGGTTTAAGTAATTTGCTATACTGGATGTGATTCCATGTATTTTTGAACAGCTGTTTATTTTATACTACATATAATAGTACTCATGCTTCTTCCTGTATAGTACTGCATTACAATAATGCACATATGTACTACTTGATGGGAAATTTAAGGAATTCTCAAGTGTAACTGTCCCTTTCCCTACCTTTATAAGAACCTTTTCCTCCAGAAATTACATGTGCCTCAGGAAGGTAGAAAAGAAGACCTGAGTGGAGAAATATTGATTTTATCATTTGGTTAAATGGGAGCTTAAAGTAGAAATTAAGTAGAGTTTAGGAAAAATATTCTTGGAATGCAGATGAGTTTGTAGGGGGAGATTCATATTATGACTCTACCCTTCTTTGTCAGTCTCACATATCATTATAGAAAATTAAGCAGAGGTAGAGAGGAATATTAGATGGTAGTGACAAAGTATGAATTAGTGCTACATGGAAAATAGATGAACTTTACAAATATAATGTTGAATGGAAGAAAGATTCATAAGAGTATTTACTGTATGATCCCCCTTATATTAAGTTTCACACCAGGATAAACTATTCAATAATGTTCAAAATCAGGAATGAGATGGATGAATGGCAAGATACCCGCCATCTCAGAATGTTCTGAAGAAGCCAGCTCTTTATCCTTTCTTTAGGATTTAAAATCCTCATAAAAATGCTATGGACCTACAGAGAATAGTCTATTTGGGCTCAGGATCTCAACAGAACTTGAAAACAGTCATGATTTCTTGCCATGGATCGCTTCTGCTTCTCCCCATCTTTCTTCCTCTCTTGCAATGACTAACTTTGTCTCCTTTTAGTCTACATAGAGGAACATGCCACCAGGTGGACTAAAGTTTTGTATGTGGAGCTTCAAATGCCTAGAAAGAGATCCATCCCTCTTCCAAAGCCCGAAGTCAAAATTTCTGACGGGATAAGATAGATTAGCCTAAATTGGGATGGCAGATTCTGAACTGCTGGTTTATAGCTAGAGGGACAGGATAACGCTGCACAACGGGAAGGCGAGATTTAGAAAAGTAGCGACAGTGGTGGGACCAGCAATGTAGGAGTTCAGTGGGGTCAGTCCTCCTTGCTCTCTTCTCAGGGCCGTGGAGAAAGAAGATGGAACGGGCTCCCCGAGCACTCATCCAAAGAAGTGAGAATTCATTACTCGCTTAGACATTACTTTACCTTGCTAGGAAAGCCCTTCTCTGAATTCCGTAGCTCTTTACCTGTCTCCAGCCTGGGGACAAAGAAACCTTGCTAAGGCTCCCGAGTGAAATGATCTGTCCCATTTCACAAAACCCTTAGGACGGGACTCGGAACACTTTGGTCTTTTGCCATCCAAGAGCAAGTACTTGGAGGTGTCTTGGGGAGTTAAGCACCAGCTTGCAGAGACAGTGAGGTGTATTTTAGAACCCACACTGCTGTCAGGGAACATATGGATTTTGTTATTTCCATCTTAGCAGCTTTCTCTCCATGGGTCTTGTCATATGAATTTCAGAGGGAGGGAGGGTTTTCCTGATTGACACCTCAGAAATATTCTTTGTGGCAAAATCACAAATATTTCCAGCTCTTGCTGGGCATGGCGATGGCTGAGCTGCTGGAGACATTCTATCGGTGTCACTTGACACAGTGTGTGAGGTCAGGCAGGGGCGAGTGCTGTCTGCTGGACACAAAGGCTGAACATTATCTGCTCTGCGGGGAGGCGCACCACGCTCAGCCTGCTCAGGAGAGAAACTGACACATGTGGGTCATTGCACGGAGTCTTTTCTCCCTGGCAGAGCAAAGCAGGCCTGACATTCCCGGAAGAAAAAGACACCGAAAGCAGTGAGACAAAGGCCAGGCAAGCATTACCAGGGTTTGCTGGAAGGCGCTTTCTTCGTGGACTCATGCCAATCATTACTTCACTTAACCTTAGCTAATTCATTTCTAGTTTTTGTTCCTTCATGAAAGAAAGGCAACTGTCATTTACTGAATTATTTGTGGGCTAGGGTTGGTAGTGTGGGAGAGATGGCTTCGCCAAGCTCATGAGAACCAAGTATACAATTTCCAGGAATGCTGCAAGATGACTGTTAAATACAAGCTATTATTAAAAATTAAATTACACTAACGTCTAATTAAACTGTGTTAGAACAGAGTTAATAAATCCCCAAAACTCATCCCATTCTATTTTACTACATTTTACTGTTAGTTATGCTCATGAAGTTGTTTGTATGTACTGCACTTGTGTGATGGAAATACTGTCAAAGAACTTGCTATTGTGCAACTCTGAGAAATTGGCCATCATGGGAGAAACCAGCAACTGTTACAAATGAGGGCCTGGTTTTTAAATTTTGTTCATTGTTCAAACTAATGACAACAATAGAGAAAATATTGATAATATAGATTAAATTAGAGTGTATCTTTGTAGCTAACACACTACCAGCTACAAAAATTTTAGAAAATATTCTTACAAAAGAAAGTATTCTTACAGTATTTGAAACAAGTACTTGATTTGGCAAATAAGTTGTAGTTCATTGACCTATGACTGAAATTTCAACAAACATCTTACCTCACTTTTATCTTTTTTTGGTGCTGCTGGGGATTGAACCCAGGGCCTTGTGCATACAAAGCAAGTGCTCCACCACTGAGCCACCTCCCCAACCCTTCACTTTTGTCTTTTCAGTGTTAATAAAGATATTAAACAGTGTATCTGTGTCAAAGCTACACTCCTCTGTGAGTTGTAGCCATAGGTTGGCTGTGGATACAAGAGTTTAGCAAAATCAGTGAAAGCACTTTGTGAGAATTAATTGGCTAAATGGAATTTACAATAATATTGTGTATCTCATTACTATTATGTTATGTATTACATAATTTTTTATCAGTAAAATTTACATGAACATATATGAGGAGTCACACACTTTGGGCAGGGTAACTACGAGCTATTATTTCCTTTGCTATGAATATGTTTCTCTCTTTTCCTTATTCTCTAAGTCCCAATTTGTTGGGGACCACAAGTTATAAACTGAGGCTAAGGCCTGGAGGCCTGCATGGGCAAGATTATATCAATGTAAGATCTTCATCAATTTAAAATCACTGCTGCTTTGAATTATCCAAACTGATCCTCACCAGCATAAGATCCTTCTTAGCATAACATCGTGGCCACTGACTGCTGCGTGCACCCAATCAATAGCGGCTAGCTGCGAGTGTCTCTGTCTTGCCCATCCCGAGGCACTGACCTCCCATCTGCCATCATGTGCTGCTAGATTTTCTCTGTTTCTTATTTCATCCTTTCACTGTAGCCCTCATACAGGCAGTTGGGGATCCGGGCCAGGTCCCCGATACCAATTCAAAGTCTGATCTAGCCCTTCTCTGGGGTCTTCTGTTGCAGCCTTTGTTACTGGTGCGTTATGTTTTGGGGAATTTTCTCTACTTTGTAGAACAAACAGAGTGGAAGGGGAGAGACCTTGAATATTCAGCTTTGGACTGTTTAGAGCTGAGCTCGGCGCTTGATACATAGGAGTCATCCAAATGGTGTGGGTTGAAAGAGACACCAAGAGCCTTTGGCAGAAGTGAGAAAAAAGAGACAAGGAGGAGCCACAAACATAGAGAAGGGACAATGGACAATACGTTATCGGCCATTTAGGTCGACAAACTCGGATTTGTTTGCCTGCCACTGAGCAAATCAAAGGAGGCCATTTATTTTGGTCAAAAAAGAGAATTTGTTCTAAGCTAGCTCTAAAGAAATGAAGGTGCCCTTCTGCTCAAATCACCAGCCCACTGTGTGCAGATGTGTAAGGCTCTTCTATAGTAAGGGACAGGGCAGCGGAAATGCGGGGATAATGCACATCTTTACACTTGTGTTATCACTTCCAGGCATCTCCAGCTCATTCTGCCCTTTCTTGTGGAAAGGAAACTGGGCCCTGGCCTTCTGGGGGCGGCATCTGCAATTTCGACATTTTTGAGAGGCTGAGAAGAGGGGGTTGGTTATGTGCTCAGCATGAGGAAGTTTAGTGAAGTTGCTTATCTCTAAAAGAAAAATTTATAATTTAAAGTTCCATTTTGTGGTGTCAGTTACAATACTCTAGACCACCTTTTAATATTTAATTTTATCTAGGCTTCCTGCAATCTGTACAAACTGCAGCATGTTTTGGCTGATCACTCTACAACACTGATGAACTGAGTTTGTTTGGAAGAGATCCAGTGTTAAGAGGAACAAGACAAGTCACCAGGTTATCATATCACACAAAATACTTGACCCATGACCTGGGTGAATTCAGCTCAGTGCTTAAATCCTTCCAGGTAGGTTTTTCTTTTTAAAATAACATTCACTAAACACTTATTTGGATGTGGTAGGCAGTAGATGTTTCCACAGGTCCTGTGTAGGAGACATTGGAATGACAGAAGCCCAAGAGAACTTAGTGTCCTCCCAGGCACTTGTCTTGCTGTGTCCTGGCTACCAAGTCCCTCCTGGAATTTCTGTGGAGTGACCTGGACGGCAGTCCTTACATTCAAGAAGTATTTTCAGTCTTTTCATCTCAGCCATTATTTAGTAGCTGGATTTTCCTGTCCAAGAAGTACACAGTCACCTCCCTCCAAAATATGCATCCAACCAGGATGAGATTACTTGTGGCTAGCCTGGGCTGGGCATATAGCTCAGCGGAATAAGTGCCTGCTTGGCAAGTGCAAAAGTCCTGAGTTCGATCTCTGGTACCGCAAAAAAAAAAAAAAAAAAAAAAAAAAAGAACTACATGTGGCTAGCCAGCCACTTCCCTAAGAGGAGCAGGAGCCAATAATCTTGGAAAGAGACCAGTAGTCTCCCTTTCTCCCTCATTGCCTCCATCCTGTTAGGGGAAGGTCAGCCTAGACCTGTCTAGCCTCTAGCCAAAGCCTGGTGCAGAGCAGACATATCAAAGAAAATGGGAGAGATCATCTACACTCCCTCCATTCTTTCCCTCAAGTCACTCAAAGAGCCTACTGCAGGCAAATGAAACAGGGTCCTTGGCATTATCTCCCATCATGCAGTGGATCCTCCTTTTGGCCACTCTCCCCGCCCCCCTGGAAATTTATTCTTCATTCAGAGGTTACAAAATTCTGGTTAAACGACACGCCAGACTGTGCCAAGCTTTTGCTCAGAACCTCCAATGGCTCCAGCTGCAAGGCTCTTGCACCCCAAGGCTTTGTGAATCTGATTTCCTGCTGGTTCTTTCACACTCTTCAGCAGCCTCAGTGGTCTTCTTCCTTGCGCTCACCACACACCTCTCCCTTAAGACCTTTACTTTCCTTGCTCCTTTTGTCCGGGACCTTTATATCCCAGCTAGCTGCAAGGCTCCCTCCCTCCCTCCCTTCACTGTGTGAACCTAACCTTCTCACTGAAGTCTACCACGATGTGCAAAGGGGAGCTTACCTTTCCCTCTGCTGCTGTTCCTTATCACCGGTTCCAGTTCCCGTTCTGTCCTTCCCACAGGACTTACCATCTCCTAGCATAACACAATTTACACATTCGATCTGTGTAAACTTTAAGGGGACATGGATTTTTGGGTTTTTTCTTTGCTAATCTATCTCAAAAATGCCTAAAACATGTTAGGTAATAGAAGCTGAATAAATATTTGTTGTATGATGTATACTTCTTAAATTGAGGAATCTGGGGCCACCTCAAAGTTATAAACATTGAGGAAGCATCTGGGACTAAAATTCTGTTGCTGCCATGCTCTGTCACCTAATCTCCATTTCCCTTCCATCAACAACTTGTCTTAGGGGAAAATTCCGGAGAGTTTGCTGCGGAACGGAGAAGACACATGTTCTTGGACTTACTTGTTTGTCAAGGTCAAAAGTGGCCTATGAAGACTCTAAATGTATTTTTTCAGATTAATCCATTTTCTTGAAAATGTCCATTTATTTGGATGATTTTATATTCATATGGCGATACTTGCAGACTACATCTCCAGCAAGGAATCTCTGTTGTTGGTAGTGGCGGCTGTGGAGGCGGAAACCGGGAGGTGAGGTTGTGGAGGAGGAACCTAGAAACATTAGCTTCATCATGTGAGCTGCTCTATTAATAAAGCCAGGGCCTCCTTTATGACAGGGAGCACTGAAAAACCAAGTAACAAATTGTTCTCCTTTGAAGAGACAGATCTACTGAGTCATCCTCTGAGTCCCTTCTCCGCTGCTTCTCCCTTGGACTGCTGATGACTTTACTCCTAAATTATCTAAAGGGGGTTTATGAATCACCATCATGATTGATTACCATTAGGTCCTCTCACTGAGCACTGAGGTGACCTGCTGTAGTCACGTGCTGCTGGAGAATAAATTACCCCAAAATTTAGCACATTAAAACCGTTTAACTTGATTACAACTCTGTGCCTCTAACTCAGGGCTCAGTTGGGTGGTCTTCCTGTTCCAGACAATGTCCACTGCAATTAGTCACTGGCTTGTCTGCAGCTGGCGGCTGGGCCCAGCTGCAAGTCTGGTTTTGCTCATGTCTCTGGTGCCTTAGGTCTCCTCTGCATGGCTCCTCTTTGTCCAGGGACTTGGGCTTCCTCCAAGTATGGTGGATTAAGACTCAGCATTGCAAGTTCCACAGCAGGGACATTTCTACTGTATTCTGTTAGTCAAAACAGGACAAAGAACCAGCTGTATTCAAAGGGAGTAGACTCTCACTGACAGGAGTGACGAAGAATTTGTGACCATATTTAACCCATTCTATAACCAAATACAGGTAGTCGGTCCTCACTTTCTATCATATTTTAGCTCATCTCTGCTTAATAGAACAGGTAAATGAGAAATAAAAGATGTGTTCAAGAGCCTTGAGCATACGAGCACCCAAAATATGCATCTCCATTATTTATAAATGCTCTCACCTTAGTCAGTCACTTTAGGAATTTCCCTGTCACCAACTCTGTCCCTGAACACACTGTACTTCTGTTTGGAATCAGATGTTGGTCCTCAAATTCTAGATCCCCAACACGATGGATCTCTTACAACCAAACCCTCTCTACACCCACTGTTTATGCTTCTTCTGGGACCTTTTAAGTGACGCGTGACATGAGACATCTATTGGTTTTTAACCTATTTTTAAAAAATGTAATTAACGTGTGATACCTTTTTAAATTTTATAATATTATAAATCCAAAAAGGAGAAAATCTGGCTCCCACTGACTAGCTCCTACTGACTTTTAATTTTGACATTGAAATCATTTCCATAGGAAACTGATGAATCTGCCAAGTTGTAAATTTGGCTAAGGCAAGCAGCAGTCTATTGTAAAATGAAAACGAAGCATCAGGGACCATGCCCATTCAACGCTAATAGGCATGTTTAGACTGAATAAATAGGGAACTCCCTCCTGGCATCCACCACGGTTACCAGCACGCCTCCCTCAGCAGACATCTGTGGCCATGCGTTGGATCCCATAAGACCAGTAGAAGGAGAAGAAAAAAACAAAGCTTTAGGCTGGTTTACATTTGGGTTGGATCATGATGTGAACATGGCTTGAAAATGAACCACCGTATAACAACAATACTGCAGATTAGGTTTGAAAAAAAACCCCTATATATCTGTGTGTGTATATATATTATATATATATGTATGCACACAATAGCTAAGATAATTGTACTACTAATTTCTATTGGTTCATTGAATTGAAAAGTTAATGCTTAATTTTGGGATTAATTGGTCCCTTTTTGGGACCAATTTTGCATGCTTATATCTGGTAATCTGAATAATTATTTCAAAGAAAACGATATGCAATATAATAACCATTGCTGATTTCCTACCATCTTGTTTTGAAATTCTGTATCATTTTTAATTTTTTTAAAAAGATTTTTATTCTCTTTCAAATAAAAGCAAAGATTGGCTTTGAAGGAAAATGAAGAAAAAGATAGTGAAAATTTTATTGCTAAGTGGAGCTATAAATAGAGCATGTGGCCATCCACTGTGATGGAGAGATAAGCAGATATTACCCTTTCTGGGTGTCCAAACTGGTGACAACAAGGCCAAGTCCTGAGCCCCTAATGTGTTTCCTTGGGGAAACCAATGGGTCATTTGATGGCAATTTGTTCTCTTATCAGTAGACACCTATTCCGAGTGTGAATCTGCCTTTCACGCCTGCAAAGCTTCGTGCAGCAACGTTACCCAGTGGTTTACATCGCATGGGAGCGTCAGGAACCCAGTATCCAGTGCCACTCTTGCCCACATATGGAGATTTTCTCTCATTCCAGGGCTCCCTGGCTTTCTCTATACGCTCAAGTCGAAGTCCTTGTTTCCTCCTTTTAGAGGTTCAACATTAGGAAGATCAGGACCAGAGCCCCCACTCGGAAACACTCACCCACATGTAACATTCTTTTCTCTCCAGTCTTTCTCCTTCCTGCCTTATGCGCTTCCCTCTCCAGGTCTGCAAATTGCTTTAGCATCGTATCTATGTCCTCTCACATCTGTGATTCAACATATAAATCCTGTAGTTAGAGAGTACTCTAAGATTGGCGTTAGGTTTTTAATCCTAAGGGTTTCTGGAACTCTCAGCAAACTGACTTCTTTCTTTTCTCTTCTTCTCATTGTCTTCCTCCCTCTTGTCTTTTACCTTTGACTTCTAAAATCTCAACAAAGCCTGGTTCTTGCGATAAGAAAACACTTTGCTGTGAGTTAAAAATTCTATTCAGCAATCTAGTTGACTTAGTTGAACCAGGGTATATCAAAATATATTTTGAACTTCAGACAGACATATATCAGTCTCCTGCCAGCAGAGAACATATCCTCTGTTCTAGGCCCATGAAATATCTCCTAAAAATGATCAATTACTAAGCCACAAAACAGTTTAATACATTCCAACAATAAGAAATCATTTAGGCCGCAATCTTGGATTACTATGCAGAGAAATTTAACATTAATGCCAAAACTTAAAAGAATGAAACCCCAACACACTCTGATTGTTTAGAAAACAGTGATAAGAATATTACACTGTTAAGAAGGCCAAGACTGTGAGCAAGAACGATCAGTGTTAAAGGTTTTTGTAATTAAACAGGAAAACAGAATACAAATAAACTGTTGAAGTAGAAGTTAAAAACAGAGCCAAAAATATGACTATGGAAAAGAGAAGGGGAAGTTGATAAAGACTAAAGTAGAAATTAGAAGTTAGATAAATGAAATGGTTCTTTAAAACACCAGATAAAAAAGAAAAACTTTTTGCAAAGCCAATCAAGAAAAGCAAGACGAAAAACCAAGCAAGCGAAATGAGGACAGAATTATAACCACAAGTAGAGATTTATAAGTTTTATTATGCGGATTGTTATGTTGAACTCTGCTACAATTTATGAAGTCTGGGAAAATGAATGATTTTCCAATAAAATAAATGATCAAAATTAGTTAAGGAATAAAATGTAAAGATACTCAAGATCATAGAAGACACTTTAAGAGTTATCAAACCTCTTCCAAAATTTGCAAAGACTTTACAAGCTAGATCCAACAGAACTTTGCTGAGCACATAATTATCATGGAATTTAGATGGTTGCAGAATTTCACTAAAATAGTTCAGTCTTGATCTCTAAACCTATAGCAGGAATCTACTATAATCTCAGATGTAAATATAATTCCAAGAATTCTAAGTAAAATATTAGCAAATCAATAGTATAGCATAAGAACAAGGTAGTAAGAGTAAAATTTTCCTGAGAATGAAGGCATAGTTCAATAGTTGAAAATCTCAAACATTATTAGTAGAAAACAAAGTGATACAGCTTCTTTGGGAGAGTAGTTTCACTAAACGCTATCAGTTTAGAAATACACTGAATCTATGACTTAGTAATTCCCCTTATAGTTATCTATATCCTAAAGAAATATGGACACAAGTATAAGAACACTATATGATTTTTTTAGAGAGAGAACAGCTTAAACATTCATTAGTAAGAGGATAACTCAGTGTTATACTAAAAAGTACACAGTAATTTTTTTTTTTTGGCGGTATTGGGGATTGAACTCAGGACCTTGTGTTTGTCAGGCAGGCATTTTTCCACTGAGCTAGATCCCCAGCCCTAACATAGTATTTTATTTTATTTTATTTTATTTTATTTTTGGCGGTACTGGGGATCGAACTCAGAACCCAGCGCTTGCTAGGCAGGCGCTTATTCCACTGAGCTATATCCCCAGCCCTAACATAGTATTTTAAAAGAATAGGTTATGCTCTATATACAGAAACAAAAATCTGATACATTAAGTAAACAAGACAATAAAACAAAACCCCAAATATATGGACTGAATCGTATTATAAGATGATTCTGTTAATGTAACAAATGTAGAGCCACAAACCTGTGCACTTACCTGAGTGTGTATAAATAAAGGTAAACAAGCTCTGGCTGCAGAAGGTCACTTGAGAAGTGCGAACGGGGCTCTTGGAGGTGGTTGCAGGTGCCCATGGGATGGCACTCTTTTCTGTACAGCTCTGTATTGTTTCACATTTTATTACGAGGCTATGCTCAAATGTCACTTGTGTAACTAAAATAGTAGGGAGTCAAATACAGTATTTTGTAATAATTCATTCCACCAATAATCAAAAGAGGAAGAAAAAACTGTTATACTTGATGGTTTCCAGAAAAGCTTCTACTTTCTGCTAATCCTTTAAAAAAAAAAACTTAAGAAATAAAAAAGAAACTTATAAAAAAGATCAAGACTATCAAGACAGTGATTGTCATCGTACTTAACAGTGCAAGGTTAAAGCAGTATCTAATAGAGTCAGGCAGATGGCTTGGGAGGTCAGTAATATAATTAGTGAACAATGAACAATTCTGGTCAATTTGATTCAACAGGAAAAGAAAAAACAGTAACCTTGAGAAAGGAAGGCACGAGGGAGAGGAGAGGAAGAGAGGGATGGAGAGAGGAAAAGGAGGGAGAGGGAGAGCGAGGAGATAGTGTGTTAATGTGTTAAGAAGGAATATAAAATTGTTACCATTTACAGGTGTGATGATCTCCATGGAAAGCTGGAGAGGCTCAACAATGGAAAAGCACCTTCCTATTCCCAGTGCTTCCTGCCTGCCAGCCCCCTGCTCAGTCTTCGCAGGAATAGTCTCACTTAATCCCCAAGAACCTTCAAGGCACATTTATCATTGTTCTATGTGATAGATAAGGAGAACTGTGCTCCTCAAAGGTTAAGGAGGCCGTGTGTGCTGAGGCAGCTGAGCCAGGGTTCAACCTGAGCTCTGATCTGGAGCCTGCTTGAGATTCTGCAGCCCAACTGCACACTGTTTAAAAGCCAAAGGGTATATTTTTATAAGAAGTCAACATATAATAGACATAAACATATAATAAATATTTTAGAGCAATGGTGTTTATATATAATGTCAACTGCTAATTTGGAAATATCAGGGAAAATTACATTGTATGTGCCATGGCCACCAGAATTATATTAACAGTACACTAAAAAAATAGCAGTAAAAGAAAACTTCTAAACTTTACTCAGAGACAAAGAGAAAACTTGAACACACAGAGAGACATAATCATTTGTAACTTGGAAGTCAATAGTGAATGTTTCATTTGTATTCAAACCAATCCAGACATGTAAGTTCCAAAGAAACAAGAAGTTTTGGTATAACTTGACCAAATTACTCTAAGAAAATTCTTTGCTGAGTATGGTGGGACATACCTGTAACTCCAGCACTCGGGAAGCGGAGGCAGGAGGCTCTCCAAAAATTTGAGGCCAGCCTGGGCTACATAATGAGTTCAAGTTCAGCCTGAACTACACAGCAAGATCCTGTCTCAAAAAAGAGAAAAGAAAAACACTTAATTTCAAAAACTCATTGTACGAAACAAATCAGAAAAGTGTCATATAAAAAATTTCCTCCAGAAGTAAACTTTGTAAATGTTGTTTGAAGCTCCTCTTCTAGAATCCTTCTCCTTTAGCATAGTAAGGACAAATGACATGGATGAATGGCTTACAGTAGTTCATAAGGGCGTATTACTAAATTTTAGGAATTAAGTGTTTAGGAATTTTGTGAACTAGTTGATAAACAGATATTATTAAGATCATATTATATAAACTAACAAGTTATTTTAAAAACATAAGTAAAACATTCTTTTATTTTTTTATTTGTCTTTTTGAGACAGGGTTTCACTGTGCATTTCAGGCTGGCTTTGAACTCACTTTGTACACCAAGCTGGCCTGGAACTTATGGTGATCCTCTGGCCTTGCCTCCCGAGTGCTGGAATTACAGGCAAGCACCACCACACCTGGCTAAGTAAAACATTCTTTTCTTTTCTTTTTTGTATTAGGGATGGAACTCACACCCTCACACTTGCCAAGCTAAAACATTCTTAAAGTTTGTCCCTTCCTAATTATTTTATTAAATTATGTTAATTATGTATGCTTTTAAGGTACTTTATATCTGTTCTGTCTGGGTGATGGACATGTTACACAGTGGTCTGGCACTGTTCTCTTCTCAGCTTTGTGAGCAGTGACATCAGTTTAGCAGCTTGCAATTGACCATTGTGGGAATATTTAGACCAAGGAAGGTGGCTGTGTCTGTCAGCTTGCTGTTACTATAACAAATGGCTGGCATAATCAATTTATACAGAGAAAGGTTTATTTAGCTTATAGCTTTGGAGGCTTCAGCACAGGATCCGTTGGCCCTGTTGCTTTGGACCTATGAAGGCACCTCAAGGAGGGAGCCTGAGGCAGAGAAAAAACACTCACCTAGGCATGCCTGGAAAGCAGGAGAAAGATCAGGATCCCACAGTCCCCTTCAAGGACATACCCACCTCCCAGCAGCACCAGCAGAGGACTTCAACACATGGGCCTTTGGGGGCCATTCGGGATCCAGACAGTAGCCCTGGCAAATGCTACTGAGCAAAGTCTTTTTAGAGTTGATCGTTAAACACTGGTTAAAATCACAATAGTGGAGTCATGTATTTTATCTGTGTGTGTGTGTATGCATGTGGTTCAGTAGAAGGGGGAGAAAATCATATGACACCTCCCTGCTTAGAAGTAGAATAAACGAGGGTGATGAATACAACTTGTTTCAGGCCTCTAGATGAGGCAGAAAGGTTTTCCTTGTGGCAAAGAATTTAAAAGAGCTATCACACTAAAACATGTCATGAATTTTTCTTTTATAAATAGACAGTGTTTCAAATCTGCTGATCTTTTCCATGATGAAAGCAGTGTCAGTAAAATGCACTTAAAATTATTTGGAAAGAGCAAATGTGCTTGTCTTTTCAAGGCACAAATTATATTGTAACAAAGAGAGAATAATAGACTTTCAGGATAAACTCATGCTGTGGAGAGAGTATGCCGGCAACGGGTAAGAGGTAGTATCTCTGGAGCTGAGTGAATTTTGAGGCTGAAAATGGTGTAAATGGACAATCTATTTAAAAAATCATGTCTGCTGACTTTAAAATCTTGGAAATAGGATGTCCTACTGTACAAAAATCTTCTAAAATAAAGTAACTTGCTAACAATGTGAAAAGATAAAAGCTTCCAATTATTTGGCACAAACAACTAGTTGCCATCAGCAATAATGGAAATTGTTAGCTGCATCTCAACAAAGACATCTGCATATTGGTGAATAAAGCTGCAAATGAGTATCGCTATCACTTTCTCAGTGTCTACAAAGGACTGTTTTCATTTGGTGGCTTGCGTGGCGGTGAAGCTGCTTTTCACTTATTTCAAAACCCATGGCTGGAATAACCTGAACTGAGAAGGACAACCGGGAGTGGCTGAGTATCACAAAGTCCTGAGTCAAGATTATAAAACAAAGAAATAAACATTTACCTTTGTTAAAACGCATTTTTAAGTGAGGAAAAAAATACCCTGTACTCTAATAATGAAGTTTGAAAGTACCAATATTTAAATTTTCCTTTTAAAATTCTGCAGCCCAGAATTGCACTAGCAGCATCAGCACGGGCCGCTGGGAGATGGTTAGCAACGCAGACCCTCCTACATCTGCAGGGCAGCCCCCTCCTCCCCCACAACTGCTTTGAATTGAACGGAGGAGTCGTGCGCTGGGACAAGTTTTAGCATAAACACCATCAGGGCTACTTTGTAAGACAGAGCTACTTTGCTGTTGGTGGGCGGGCGGTTGGTGGGACTCGGTCTCTTTGTCAGGTTGGAGATCTCGAAGACTAAGTAATTCTTCATATTTTCAATGCATATTAATATTAAAAAATAGATTGTCAGAGTAGATAGAAACATGCATAGTGAAATTCCCAGCCCCACTTTATAGTAGCACCAGACAGCAGACAGACTTCTATACTAACCCTCGCGGCTGTGGTTTGGTGTGGTTTACGTGTAGTCTCAAAGGTTCATCTATTGGAAGCTTGGTCCTCAGTGTTTTGATGTTGGGAGGTAAGATTTGTAAAGAAATGGAGCCTAATATGAGGCCCTTTGGTCAACTGGGATATTGTCCTCAGAAGAGACTAAGGTATTTCTTGTAGATCCTGGTCGGTTCTCATAGGAGGTTTGTTGTAAAAGCCTGAGGCTGGTGCTGCACTGCCACCCTGGCTTTCTGTTTTTAGATGTGACCTCTTCCTCCCACATTGTCTCCACCATCGCCGTCAGCCCCCAAACTGAGAGTGAAGTACCCTCTTTGTAAAGTCATTCTTTTAGTAGTGAGAAATCACCAGTGCACTAGCTAACATAGGACATGTACTATGTGCCAGGTGCTACCCTAAATTCTCCCTGTGACGTATTTAATCCTCTTTTCACCTTAGCAGGTGGATCTCTTGTTATCCTCAGTTTACAGCCAAGGAAGCTGAAGTACCGAGAAATTATCTGCTCAGAGTCAGAGCTAATAAATGGTGAAGACAGGACTTGGCCTTCGCCCAGCTGTACAGCCTACGCTCTTCACCATTATGCTCTACTGCACGGGAATAAAATATATACATAAGTGAACTCCTATAGAGCGTGGACGCATGCTCAGGTAATTTTATTGATGAAAATGTGATAAAAAAGTTGGGAGCATTAGCTTAGGGGCTAAGCTCCAATCCTACTGCAACATGAGAAGCCTTGCAGGGTCTGATCCAACAAATCTCTCCGAACCTTCTTGCTCTTCCCTTTGAAACCTGTGTTCTGAATTTCACACCCTGACCTCTCATTCTGGAAGCTCCCTGCATTTTTATGCCTCCTGCCGTTCCTTGGTCCTGCCTGTCATTCAGAACTCATCTCAGCCACTGCCTCCCCTTTGCTAGCCATCTGGCCCTTCCTCTTACAAGACCAGCCCAGGTATGGAGCATATGCATTTTGTCATGCCTCTCCATGACACTTGTCCCAAAATGTTGTAATCTTTATTCACTTGTTTGTTCACCACCCATGAAGGCAGTCTCTGTCTTTGTTTTTGTATATCCTAGTGCAGACCCTGGTACATACTAGGTGGTTTGCATGAATGAATGATTGACAGAAGAAGCAACCATTGCTCTAGGAGTAGCTCTATGCTGTTATTTGTATAATGGCCACCAGAGGGGGGCAGACGAACAGGGTCTTGTGAACAGCACCCATCTGGAAGAGCTCTGGGTTGTGTAATTAAAGAATTACAGGATTTTTAGGGCTGGAAGAGAGGTTCACTGGTCACAAAAGGCACTGTTTTGCATAGACAAGAATAAATAAATCCTTCCAGGTAAGCACAGTGACAATGTTAAAATTTTTTTTTAAAGTATATTTTATGAATGTGGACATACTTCTAGTCAGAAAATGAGATTTCTGACTCCAGCTCTAACATTAGTTAGTTGTGTCTGACCCCAGACATAATCGTTGGACTTTGGAGGCATAATTTTCAAATCTGACAAATGGGCAACATAACATATTGGTTACCAGGGGACATTTTGAGAGCCACAGTCATAATTCACACAAACACTCTAAAAAAAATAACAAGTCAGTAAGTAAAGCACAATTTGAATCAAGTATGAATACAATTAGAATGCTATTTGGTTATAGTAAAGATAACTTGACTCTCTTTCACATGCTCAAAATTAGTCTTATAAAATGCGAATTGAAAGCCAAGGTATACTTCTAGGTTATAGGACATGGCCTTGCTTAGAGAACATGGGATCTGCTAAGATTTAAAGCTGTGGATTGTTAGAACTTTGTACAAACAGCTCAGGCAAAATCTCCACATCACAAGCAACTCTTACAGCTCAGTCCGTGAAGTGAACATTCACACCATCATAACATCTTAGTGCTGACAATTATCTGGGGAACGTCTATTCAGCTCTTCCCTTCTGTGAGGAAAACAAGTTAAGGGGCTCATCCAGGTGTGATGGTTGAACTTGGTTGTATCAACTTGACTTGGGAACCCCCCCCAGGGAACTGTTGGTGCTCACTTCTGGGTGTATGTGGGCGGGTTGTGGAGGTGTGCCTTGGGTAGCATAGCTGCTCTCTTACCTCTTGCTGTTTTATTTCCCTGCTCTGCTTCCAGGTTGTCATAACCTAAACAACTTTGCTCCTCCATGGCCTTCTATCGCAAGGTTTTTGTCATGAAGCTACCTGACCATGACGTGCATACCCTAAACTGTGAGCCAAGTTAAACCCCTGTTCCTTTAAACTGTGGGTGTTGGGTATTGTGGGAAAAGCTGAATAATACAATCCTGTCATTTATTTCTTCACTTGACTATCTCAGCTATATTGGTAGGAGCCAGATGATCCATTTGTGTCTAGCATCATCTATACCTGGGTAATTCCCACATCTCACCAAAAGATATGCATGATGCTGTTGCAATAAACATAAATTCATATAAAATATTTTAGAGTTTCTATGCACATTATAAAGTACTTTTAATACTAAATATTGAAAAATACATTTAGGATAGAGTTGCATTACATGCTATTGACTCTAGGCAGATATGACTATGGGTTTAGCAAAAACAAAGCAAAACAAAAAAATCTCACAAATAAAAAACAAAAATAAATCCTCAATTATTTAACAGCATTGGTAGATGTGACTGCTTCCCTTTGGTGAGTGTCAGATCCTATAAATTGTATTTCTGTGCTAATGAGTAATTCAGAGGATTTTTAAAGGGAAACTTTTATATGGGCAAATTTGTTGTCTTACATTTTAGCTTTAGAACTTCACTCACCATGAAAGATGCTACTCCACATGCAGATGGCACATGAAATTTTTCAGCACAAAATACAGAATCTCAGTGAAGACCCCTGAGCTAGGCCCAAGACTTGCACTGTGTCACAGAGATTGAGGTGGCACCAACTGCCTTCATCTCACCTTCTACCTCCGACTATGCAAGTTAAGGTGGCCTTCACTCTGAAGGATGTCCTGCACCTAGGAGAGTCCCTGAGCTCCTAAACCACATGGCCAAAGGGCATGGAAGAGCAAAGCTGTTCCCTGGTGGCCTGGAAGCAGAGCAGGGAAACAGAGCGGAGACACAGGACAAGGGACCGGCTCTAGTACCCAAGGCCCTGCCTCCATGACCTACCCAGACCCATCCACAGTGTGCACCACCGGTTCCCTGGGATGTTCCCAAGCCAACAGGTAACTGCATGTATCTGGGGCTACTCTTCCATTTCAGGCAGTCCACATGGGTGGCCTGAGCTTCTATAGCTCAGTTTCTACCCATAAATCTTTGTGTTTTCAGTCCTGCCTGATTATCATTTGCATTCTCTTTCTTGTGTTGCCTGTGTATTGGAATTAGGACATGAATTGGAAGAGATTTCCAAGCTATTTTGAATCTCAGTTTGAGCAATCAGAGGTATGTGGCTAAAAAAAAAAAAAAAAAAAAAAACAGAACCCAGGCAGCCTTCAGAAAGCCACTTAAGTTTGATTTCCTTCCTCCCTTCCTTCCTCCACAAACTGAGGCCAGATGCATCCTATCCCCCCATGGTATCTTACTCTCTGCCTTAACCTTTGAGCTTCCTCTTCCTCTTAGGTGGGGCCATGCTTTCTTGGCACTCTGGCTTCTATTTCTTGAGGACTAAAGACACTCGGGGTAGGGGAGGGCCAGTCCCTTTAGCAGTGTGCTGGGAGAGCAGGTGCCAGCTATTGGCAGCCCTTGGAGTGTGAACATGCAGGTCCTTGAGAGCCTGGGACTGATCACCTGCTCACTCACTCACCTGCTGAACTGGTGTGGCTTGAATTGCTGCTTGGAGGTGTCTCCTTGTCTCCCCAGTAGGCAAAAGGGTCTCTTTTGTGTGGTGGCCATTCAGCACTGACCTTCTAAAACATTAGACTCCAAACCCCAAAGGTGTTGGAAATGACAGTTATCAAGGCTCTGAAGGCTTGTGGACCATCTTGAAAAACTGAGGAAGGTTATATACAAGATGGTGGAAGTTTCTCTAGCTCCCACATCTGCATGGTCTGAGCTTCTGTAAGCAGGGTTTAGTTAGATCTCAGTGAGAACCTCCCAATGCTGAGGTCTCATAGATAACAGAACAGGCTGTGGAGGAACAACTATGGAATCTAGTTTGGAGGTCTTTGAAAATAGAGAAACCTCTTTTCTCTGAAATTGTCTGGAATGACAACCCTTTTATTAAAAAACTTGAAAACATGACAGTTGCAAAGCTTTTTATTTACACCAACCCTTGATTTTAAGCTGCTTTAGATTTGTTAAAAATTCTCAGACTCTTTGATTGCCTACACAGTATTAAACACATATTGAAGATGCTTTACAACATACTGAAGCCCCAGTGTGGAGGAAGGACATTAATATTTGACAGAGAATCCCAGAGAGACAACTTGCTTGAGAATTTAAGTCCACAGCACAAACAGAGGTTCAAAACTCACCCATGGCAATTTTCCCCTTTAAGTAATCTCCCACCTCTATGTAGTTCTGTGAGGGAATTGGTAACATGTGTGCCCTCTCCCAGGCCCCTTCCTGACTTTAGATATCTTTCTGGTTCTTCATTCTTTTCTCCATTTATTTTGTGTTAAAAATCCCCCAAAGTACAGAGCTGTAAGTATTGGTTAATTACTGCTCAGTAAGACATGGTCCTGCTGGGCAGGGTTTCATGCCAGGTGTTCTCCTTGGCTGCCAGTCTCCTTGGGTCCAGGTACTGGTTTATTTGTGGTCAGGCTTTCGGGACCTAGAACTTGGCAACTTAGTTTGATGAAAACTGCAATGATTACTTCCCTCAGGGTCAATTTATGTGCTGAGCTGAAATTAAAGAGCATTTTTTACAGATAGGATATTTATGATCACTCTCAGGGAAGAAGATCCACACACTTCTTAACAAACAGCTTGGTTCTTAGCTACTCATGGAAACTTCCTCAAGGACCACTGAGTCAGACCTTTTACTACATAGATCCAGCCTTTTCTGATTGGTTTTCTTTTTTCTGCCATAGATGATTATAGTTACACCTTGCATCCCATAGCCCTTGTCTTGGTTACTTTTCTCTCGTTGCTGAGACAAAATACCATATGCCCAAAATTAAGGAAGGAAAGGCTTATTTAGCTCACTGTCTGTAGAGGTTTCAGTCCATACTAGGCTGGCTGTAAGGCACATGGCATCGGGCAACTGTTCATGGCCGGGGAAAACAACAAAAACGGCCAGAGCAAAAGGGAGGAGTGGCAGCAAGGGCCTCTTTCTCTCCCTTACACATGCAAACTATCTGCCCCAGGGTGGATGTAGCACTCAGACCCACAGTCCCAGCATTGGATCATGGATCAGTCATAAACTCTAAACGCCCACCCCATGACTACATGAGGCTTTGGAGGGACATCCAGACACAAACCGTAACACCCTTATGCAGTGTCTTCCTGCTACCCGCTTTTCCCTTTGACTCTGGAAAGGCTGTTTGACTGGTTTTAACACATAGAACACAGCACAAGTACTTTATGTGTTGAACTTTAGCTTTCACCTTCAGCTGTTGGAACGGTGTTTCTTAGAACCCAGCCTCCATGCTGTGAGGAAGCTCCATTAGCTTCCTAACATGAGAGGTCTGAGCGGAGGAGCATGGGGGCGTCAGCCAGCGGCCCCAGCTCTGCTCCCAGCACCAACTTCTATCCATGCAAGAAAAGCCAGTCAGGACTTTCGGTTTCAATACCAACCATTTCAATACCTCAGCCAGCACCAAAGAGGCGCTTGAGCGCCTGCTGAGCCCACAGAATCATGAGAAACAGGGAACTGTTCTCTTCTATATCCCTATGTTTTAGGGTGCTGTTATGCACCGATAGTTAACCTTAAGAGGGGACAGTGAACAGGCTACTTCCGTGAGTTACACTAGGCCTCCCAGAGCTTCACAATCAGACACAGACAGGGCTATAGGCCCGCACAAACAAAATAATTGCTTAACGATTGTTTCTCCGTGGGGAATGATTAGTGATCTCCTCTCTATGCTAGTGGAAGGGAGAAGGCAGAATTAGATTCAGATCCAAAGGAGAATGCTGTCTTTTACATTTTAATTTGAAGGGTCAGAAATTGACACTGTTGTTTACCATAGGACTAGGGAATTTAACATGAAGCTATTTTGTTATTCAGGTGCTAATTCTTTGGCAAAATGAGAATGCTCCTGTCTTCCTCTCTTCTCCTTTCTGCTCTTCTTTGCTTAGCTTCATATATTCTTTTTTTTTTTTTAAGAGAAGAAATAATGAAGGTGCACAAACCTATTATTGAACTCCAGCCTAAAATTCAGATTTGGTCTTTACCCAAAGTCAGTGTTCTGGGAGAAGTTTGAATGAAGTTATTCATCCAAACTTGAGTTTCAAGTATGAAAACCCCCCTCAACTCCTCTTCCTTTCATTATCTAAAAAGCTTTGTTTCCATTTTTCCTTTTTTTCTTTCCTTTTCTTCTTTTTGCCTCCCTCCTCCATAGTTCCCCTTCCCATTTGAACATTTTCTTCCATTTCCCAATATCCTTTATACATTTTGGCCCTTGTTATGGCTTTTGCCTAGATGTCACCCCAAAGTCATGCAGTCATAGATGGGGTTTTTCAGAGGTGACTGGATCTAGAGTGCACGTCACTGGAATTGATTCATGGTGCAATGCCAGGCTCAAGGGCACTAGGACTAAGGGTGTGGGTGCTGCCTCCCCTGAGTAGTACGGATAAGATAAAAGGGCAGAAAGACCCTGTTAAGGTCCCTTGTTACTTTTACCTTCTGTTTGCTGCGAACTGTTGCCTCTCTGCCATGTGCCATCCTGCCTCGGAGCCAGCCAGTTAGGGACTGAAACCTTTACAGACTGTCAGCTACATAAGTCTTTCCTCCTTTAACTTTGGGTGTCAGGTATTTTGTCTCAGCAATAAGAAAAGTAACTAAGACAGTCCTTATTTAGACTTTTGGTTTCTCACACCAGAGAAACAATGCTATATTTAAACATGTGTGTCCTATTTATTTTACTTCAGAGTATGGTCTCAGTGTGCACCTATTTACCTTTCAATGCCTGAAGTTTATCTTTCTTTATAGCAGAGTAGTACTCCATTGTATGAAAAGCCCCATGTCTTCTTTATCCATTCCTTGGTTAATGGGCATTTAGGCTATTGCAAGGTTTAGCTGTTACAGATTACTGCTATAAACATGGATGTACATATATTGCTGTGGTATGATACTTTTAATTCTTTCAGGAAGATACCAAGAAGAGAAATAGCTGGAATCTCTAGTTTTAGTTTTTTGAGTATCTCCACACTGATTTTCGAATCTCCACACTGATTTCCACAGTGGTTGCATCAGTCTATACTCCCATCAACAGTGGAGAAGGGTTCCTTTTTCCCCACAGCCCTCCAGCATTTGTTATTGATTGATTTCTTGATAACAGCTGTTCTATCTGGAGTGAGATGGAATCTCAGTGTTGTTTTAATTTGCACCTTTCCAATGACCAGTGATGTTGAACTGTTTTTTTTGTATATTCATTTGCCATTTGTATTTCATCGGAGGAGTGTCTATCCATTTCAGATACCCATTTTTGGACTGGGTCTTTAAATCTGGGGTATGTGACATTTTTGAGTTCTAGATGTTCTTTGTCTGAGGAACAGCTGGCAATTTTTTTACCATACTGTGGGTTGTCTCTTCACTCTGTTGGTGATTTCTTTTGCTGTATAAAAGCTCTTTAGTAAGATGAGATCCCAGTTGTTGATTCTGTATATTATTTCCTATATCATTTTAAATCACAAATCTGATTAGTTCATTTTCTTCTTTGCAAACCTCCCATGTCTTCCCATTGCTTTTGAGGTAAAGCAACACTCTACAGCAGGACTTAAGAGTTGAAAGGAACAGTCCAGCTTCATTTTCTCTGTGGCTACATCTCTGTCCATGCCCAGGCTCATGTCCTTTTCCCAAATCATGCTGAGCTCCGTGATGTAAGAACGTCCCCTGCTCTCCAGCCTGAGTCTTGGTACATACTGTTCTTTCTGCTGGAACTACCCCTCACTCCCAGCGCTTGTTTGTCCACCAGCAATCATCTCAGATGTTACCTCTTCCAGGAAGACAAGGGATACCGCCTCTGGATTCCCATGGCATTTTGGAATTTGTCACGCTCTCTAAGAGTCATCAGTTTATTTGTGTATCTCTACCACTAGACTGTGAACTCCCTAAAGGCTATTTTTTTTCTTTTAAATCTCTAACACCTAACACATAAAGCCTAGCTTATAACATATGGTCAATAAATCATTGTGAAAAAAAATCATCGTAAACAAAAAAATACCCTCCAACTCCATCTACATTTTCATGAGAAGAGGAAATGCAGGTCAAGAGGGTATCAGGGTGTGTGGCTACAGAGCTGAGACCTTAGACTCCCAAAATTGTATGGCCGCATCGTAGTTTTGCATAGAATTAATTGAGGATAGGTTTCCATGAGGACCTAAAACCACAACAATTTAGCTTAATGGTCTTCTTGTTTTTAGAAATGTGGCCACCATGGACTCTGTTATGAGGCTTGGCATTTACTTATTTAATTAACAAAGGTATTTTGAGCTTCAACTGGGCCAGGCCCTATGCATATTTAAGCATGAGGTCTATATGATTTGTTTTCCTAAAGAAGCTTGTCCTGGGGTGGAGATATGATAATGGAATTTGGTTTTGATTTGAAGCTATTGTGTTAAGATTCTGGAAGGAAAAGATTCTTTTAGGGCAGGACTGGAAGATTGTCCCACTTACTGGCAGCTCAGTTGACTAATGTTATTTCTGTTCCAATTTTTTTTTTTTTTACTTTTTTTCCCAAAGAAAAACAATGCATGAAGCTCACCCAAGAGAGTAAGTATGGATGATACCTCCCATCATAGAAACAAAACACATTAAAATGACACATTAACAAATAAAAGACACGGGATGCAGCCGCTTAAATGTTAGAAAATTTACACTGCCAGGTTCTGACATCCCTGAGTCACAAAAGAGAGTGGGCCTTTCTCCCTAGAGGCATGATCTGTCCCTAAAATGCTTAAGAATTCTAGTCCAAATTCTTTGTGTGGAGATAAAATGTCCTTAGGCAAGATGATCAGTTAGGGAGCGGAAGACAGTAAGAATTCAGAGAGGGTATTTGGTCCTATGGGTCAGACTTCCAAGTGCAACAGCTCATGTTCAAGGTGTGGAGCAGATGCCGAGAAGGATACCAGTAAATGGATGTGTATCAGTGGCTCACAGCGATGTGGAATAGATATTATGGAGTAGAACATGACTTATAGGCATTAGGAGGAGAGCAGAGAAACACACCAAAAATTCACCTCTCAATGCCATCTGCTCAGTCAACGGCTCAAATCTTAAATGTCCAATCATTTCTGCATTTCTTCTGAAAAATTTAAATTCTGAGCTCTAGAAATGTAAAGGAGAACCTAAGGATGGTTATTTGCTTTCTAGTAATAACAATGATGATGACGATGACATAAATTATTGATTCCAATTCTTTCCTTTCTGTCCACGCCCCTTGCCACCTACATTTTCTATGTGTATTTTATTTTCGTAATCTAGACTTCTGCTTTGGCCTGTGGAATATGGGTAGACAGGATGGTATGGCAGATTTGAGTCCAGGTCTTAAGGGACAATACCTGATTCTGTTTGCTATTCTTGCACTTCTGCCATTATTATGAGAAGAGCTTGTCTGAGGTAGCTGCCAATTCCAAGCAATAGTGAACATACACACAGCAGACATGTGTCCCAAATGCATGGGGAGCCGTGCCTACCTGGATGCTCGGCTTGAAACAAAGCCATCTAGTTGATGCCAGACTGAATTAGCAGGATGACAGCAAACACTAAGATACACAAAGGAAAATTAATGATGGTTGTTTAAGCCACTGAATGTGGGGTTGAATTTTTACACAGAAATAACTGACCTACATAGGCCTAGAACTGGCCTGTTGGTGCAAGGCAGCAGCGGGACCCTATCTCCTCAGCCTCTCTCTGACTTCCTCATGTAGCTTCCTGAATCCTAACCAAGGGTCTGTGTGGCTTTGTGGTCAAGAGCCCAGTTTACAGGTTACCTGCACAGTTAAGTTCGAGATGGCAAGAGATTGATTTGGGTCAAGGTTGTTCCTCATGTATTTCAGCTTGCCCTCCTGAGTTCCTGTTTGTCTTCATAGATTATAGTTTTATTTGCTCTTCCCCATTTCATGTCCAGCTTTTCTTCCAAACCGCCGGGCCTACAGACCTACAGCAACTTCAGGATTGACCCCATCAAACGCAGAAGTCACAGTGTCACATGGACAGCTTTACCAGCTCCTGCATTACTCACGCCTTCATTCTTATAGGAAATCTTTTTGTATGTCACTCAACACGCAAACGCTTCCGTGACTGAACCTGGACGATACATCCCCTCCCCCCATTACCTGTGAGTGGGGAGGTATGACTGCTATCACTGAACGCTCAGGGCTCTTTGTAAAATTTTTACTTGTCTTCTTGCTTTGACTTTTACCATAATTTTTACCTTTACTATTTTGACTCCTAACTCCACTTTCCTCCCCACCCCATCTTCCCAAAATTTTTCTGTGAGAGGAGTTTGAGCAACAGGGAGTAAGTACCAACTGCTAAAATCATCACTGAAGAAATATCTGACTCCTGGCTTCAGAGCACCAGTCAGTGGGGTTAACCAGATTTGTCATCGGATGTTACATTCCGAACAGTAGGACTTCCTTACAAATAAAAGAGAAAAAATAACTCTATTTATGCAATATTGCTATTTTCAAAAATTTCCAGTACAAGTTGTACAAAGTAATACAAATACTATGAAAATGGACCCACATGAACTACAGAATCAAAATAAGAGGATGTTGTAACTCAAGAAAGGCAGCCCAGTACACTTCGGAATGGTATTGCAGCGACGAAAACAAGCTCAATGTTCAAGTCAGATAAACAATTGTAGTCACAGTCCTGGAAGTTTAGGAAGTGACTCATCTCTAAGCATGGGCACTGAGTAAGGACAACCACTTACCTCAGCCCTTTGATGCTTGACAAAAACATTCTTTTTTTCTTTTTCTTTTTTTCCCCTTTGCGATTTGGCCACTGAGAGATGCTACTGCAGCCCTCTGGTCTTCTGGGGGTTTTTGTTTGTTTTGTTGAAGCAGGATCTGGTTATATAGTTCAGGCTGCCCTTGAACTCACCATGTATCCCAGGCTGGTCTTGAACCCAGATGATCCCCTTATCTCGGCCTCCCTAATGCCTGGATTACAGGTGTGTGCCACCATCCCCGGTTTTATTAAAGCCATTTGGACTGGTGTCCCAGCATCTACTGCATAGACATTTGCCTCTCCTGCCCCATCATGCCTTGTCTTCTTCTTCCCAAGCCCTACTCTGTCCTTTGGGCCAACGAGTCTCTAAAACCAATGGATTTCCTCATAGGTGGACAGAAAACTATTGAGGAAATCTCCCCTTGCATTAAAAGCTCCTTGTTAAGGACTTGTGGTCTGAGATGGTATGCCTGAGTACAGAGAGCAAAAAAGAATCATCGTAGAAGAAATATCCAACTCAACCTCAAACCCAGGCAAGCAGCAAAAGAAGAGAAGGTCTGAAAAACAGGTCAGAGGCCCTGGCCGGAGGCAGGGGTGTGGCCATAGTCAGTGAGGGGATGCTGCAAACCGGAAGTGATGGCTAGGTCCCTCACAGCCTGGGATGAAGGTGTCTGGAAGAGTTGGGGAAGGAGAAATTTGGGCCACAGCTGAGGCAGGCTCAGGCCGATGGCACTATTGTCCTTCCTTTTCGCTCAGAGTGTTTCATTACCAGAACAGCTAGGAAGAAATGCGGTAAGGGAGCTGTGTCATCCAGACAGACATACACTGTCATGAACCACAACACAGAGTTCACAGCGAGAAACATGAAAGTAGTCAAACTACCGCATGCAGAACAGGTCAGGTAACTTGCTTGTATATTTATGAGAAAATTGTTGCTGATTTATACAAAGGAATATTGTATTAGTTTCCTAGGGCCACAAACTTGGTGGCTTAAACTAAGGGAAGTTCGTTCTTTCACAGTTGAGATGAGAAGTCTAAAATCAAAGTGTCCACAGGATTGGCTCCTTCTGGAATCTTTGAGGCACAATTTGTTCCATGCCTCTCTCCTTAGCTTTGAAGTTGCCGACAACCCTTGATAGTCTCTGCCTCTGACTTCATGTGGTGTTCTCTCTATTTGCATGGATTTTTATTTTTTAAGTAACAGAGATTGAACCCAGGACCTTTGCTCTAAGCCACATCTCCAGCCCTTTTTTTTAATTTTTAATTTTGAGATATGATCTTGATAAGTCATTAAGTTGCCCAAGCTGGGCTTGAAATTGTGATCTTCCTGCCTTGATCTTCTTGTTAGAATACCCCTAGTCTTTGGATTAGGACCCACTGTAATCTTTCATCACTACATCTTAATTAGCTGATTATATATGCAAAGTTCTTGTTTCCAGATAAAGCCACAGAAATTCTGGATTGACATGAATTTTAGGGAGACACTTCAGTTCAGTGCAGTATTATATAACAAGGAAACCAGTGAACAATAGCTACATGCAACAATTTGAATGAAATTCACAAACACGATAATTAGTGAAAGAAGTTAGGTGCAAAAGAGTATGTGGTGCAATGTTACTGTTACAGTTTAGATGCTCCCCCAAAGCCTCATGTGGGTCACAGGTGGACTTTTTAAGGTGGTTGGGTAGGGTATGTGAATGTGGATTAAGGGTGTGATTCTTGGATTAGGGATTTGGATAATGGAAGTCCCACCTGAGTAGTACCAATCAATAGGCTCGTAGCTTGGATGAGATAAAAGGGAAAGGTAGTCTTGCTGCTGCATGCCGTTGCTGCCTTCTGACTGCCGTGCCACGAAATGTCTCTCCTCTGTGATGCTCCTCTGCCAAGCCGTGCTACCTTGGAGCCAGCTGACTGTGGACTGAAACCTCGACAAGATGTGAGCCAAAATAAACTTTTCCTCCTTTAACTTGTGGATGTTGCATATTTTGTTTCAGCAGCAAGGAAAATAAGTAAGAAAATTCAGAGTCAGGAAAAACTGAACTATGGTTCAGTGGATGCATACTTTTGTGATATTATAATGAAAGGCAAGTAAATGGTTGCCATCAAATTGGGGTAGTGGTTGCCTTTAGGAGGGAACAGGTAAAGGAACATGACAGCATGTTTCTGGAATATGCAATGGTTTACTTTTTGATATGGTTAATGGCTACAAGAGTGTTCACTTTTCATATTCTATGAAGCCGTATTTTCTGCATCCCTAATATTTTTTTCAACAATAGAACAAAGGGGTACTAAGAAACTTGTAGATTCAGATTTTGTCACTAACTGTTGGAATTTCAGTAAGTTGTCTCCATGGATTTCAGTATCCTCATCTGGAAAAGGAAGATGTTGGACACAATGGTCTCCAGCCCTCATCCCAGGCTTACCATTCTGGGTACACAGCTCATTTGATTCTCATTTGTTTCCATGAGGAGAGTAGCAGCACCCCCGCCAACATTACATTGACGAAGAAAGCAGAAACCAGGATGCAGAGGCCACAAGCTGGGTCACGTTGTTCTCGCTCACTGCCACAGTCAACTTTCCTTAAATGTTTGCAGATTGAATGGATGACAGAATGCTGGTCTTGATGGAGACACTACGGATGAAAGAGGTGAAGGTGGAGGTCATGGAGGAGCTGTTGATAATGAAGGGGTTTCCAGGTCAGTCTCTAGGGGGAATAATTGAAGAGGCGAGGAAGGTTTGAGGTGAGGGCAGCTGGATGGGCACGTTGTTGGGAAGGAGATCCTATTGGGGCCCTGTATGGAAAGCTTGGGGGTGTAGAGTGAGCGCTGGGTTCAGGTTTCATCTGGAAAAGCAAGGAGGACATTAAGTACAGTCCTCTGCTGCATGGCCAGAGGGGGTCCCACTTCACTGTCTCCTCCATGAAATCTTTATTGATAGTGGAGTGTCTTCAGAATACAGTGCCTACGCACTCTTTTCTATCTGGACTCTTATTTCTAGCTGGACTTGCACTGCTCATCAATAGGTCATTGCTAATTCTTGGTCAATGATGCATCTGGTTTATGACTCCCTTGGAACTAACTTCATGAATAGATCATCTAGATGGCAGAACCCCAAATGCCTTAGTGACTGGAACCCAACCACAAATAATTACACCCTTCAGACCCAGCATTCCCCTCCCCGTGGCCTCTTAGAAAATACCAACGCCCCAGAGAGGATAAACAGCTTCATTCTCCAACACTCCAGTAGGATTAACACCGTAGCTGTTTCCCTTTGTGGCAGGCGATGGGATACAGGAGCACACTGAGAAGAAAAAGGCACTGAATGAAGGGCACTGATGAATTGTGTTCAGAAGGAGAAGGCCAGGGGCACAGACATCAAATTTAATACTGTAACATCTCCACATATGTCTCTCACCACTTCTTGCAGACTTAATGGTCTGGAAGAAAAAGCCTACTATGTTCCAAGCATCAGCATGCTGCTGGTAAACACTGATTCATACAAACAAGAGAACAACTCATTTTCCAATGAGAAAATTGCCTTTCAGAGGGGCCACCTGCTCATCCAACCAGTGGGGAAGAGTAAAGCGTGGTGGTATGGAGTTCAGCTATGGTGGGTTCAAATTCCTGCTTACCCGTGGGTGACCACAAGGGTTACTTAGCCTTCTTCAATGGCTGTTTCCTTCTTATCTCCTTAGGGCTGGGGCAAAGATGAAATGGGAAGATGCCCATGAAGAGACCAATGTCTATAAACCTTAGCTATGCCCTTAACCAAGGCATGCAGATAGAAGGCCCTGTGTGTACAAAGACAGTAGCAACAGGATGTCCCTCCATACACACAGAAGAAGAGAGGAGGAGGAGAAGGAGGAGGAGGAAGAGGAAGAGGAAGAGGAGAGAGAAAGACACCAAAGTAGGTTTTGGTGCCTGTGACTTCTCGGGTTTCTAACCTGAGTCAAAGCATGGGAGCTCTCGCTCTTCGGCTTAAGTAAGAGAGACGGTTTCCTTGGGTTCGGGTTGGGAGAGAGATTGGAGATGGATGAGGGAGAGGCTGGGGCGAGTGAGGGGGAGGTGATGGGTGATGCAGAGCCTGAAATGAGGCCAGCCCGCCCTCCCTTTGCCCATGCTCTTGGAGGAGAGATCGTGGGTTAAGAGCATCTCACTCCCTGTCTCCTTGCCCTCCTAGCCCAGCATCTCAGAGACAGCAGGAACAGTATTCAGAGCTAAGGTCTCACTTCCAAACGGCTGACTGACGCTGCTGGCACCAGCTGCACCCTGGTGAGAAAGGAGAGGCTGCCCAGCACAATCAATAGCTCATTCTCCAGCAGCAATACAACCAGCCCTTTGATCATGGAGGCTGGTTTCCTGCCAAATACTGGGAATGCTTCAAGGCACAGTCCATTTGGTCCTGGCTGGATTTGGGGCCAGCGGGGTTGACTTGGTTCTTTCCTTAATGTTTCTTTGGGTCTATAAATGTGGAGGGGGCCATTCCCAATCTGGGTGCTCACATCGGGTGGGTTATTAGTTTGGGCCAACCGAAGGAGTCCACTTGAAGAGTTTCCTGCATGGCTGGAAGGAAACCGAAGGATAAAGTGGAGATCCAGCCCCTGATGGAGACTTTCGGGGCACCAGACAGGTTCATACGCTCAGGCAGCCCCGGTGCAACCTTCCCACTTCCAGTCATTTCCACTTGAACCTCCTGAGCTTGTTGTTCGCATTCAGGGCTGTGCTCGGGTACTTGGGCGGCTCTCGTGTGTGCTTTTGGAGGACAGCTGCGGGGTGCCCGCAGGTCCCCGCTGAAGAGCCTGTGGCACGGCTGCGTTTTCTGTCCTCCTTGATGTGGGGTTCTGGGGTCGGTTTTATGTCATTTTAGACTTCACTGAAACATGCAAAGGGAAGATTAATGGAAAAACTCTTCTTCCAACTGCCAGGAAAGTATTTTTCCCTTTTCAGCATGAAAACATGAAGTGTCAGCTGAGTGGTCCAAAGAGTAGAGAGGGCGTGTTCCCCACTTCAGCCCAGGCCCCCGGGCTGCCCTTTCCCCCGGGCAGGACTTTATTTATTTTTCCCCTCAAGGATTCTCATTGGATGACCTAAAATAGATCACTTCTGTGGGCACCTGACCTCTGTCCAGGGCCCATTTCCTGTGGGCCCTGAGTCAGCTGCGGTTGTCACACAGGCCTGTCTCACCTGTAGGACAACCCCACAATGAAGTTTCAACTGACCCCACTTTACAGATAGAGAAATCAAGGCTCAGGGCAAACAGCAGCAGCTAACTAATGGAGCTGGAATTCAGATCCCAACCTATTTCCTGTGTGTGTTCTTTCTACCCTGCCACACAATGTCCTTCCTGGCAGAGCACCAGGCGTACCTGAATGCTAGGAATGTACAGATGAAGGGGCGCGAAGGGAGTGGGCTAATCAGGGGAAGCCTCCCCCGGCTCAGCGTGGGTGGCTTTATTTCACCGTCGGTGCTGGTTCTGACCCCTTCTCCTCACAATGCCCCAGTTTCCTCCCTGGCACAACTGGCCCATGACCTTGGTTGGTAGGTCACGAAGTGACAAAGAGGGCTTATAAGCTAGAACAGCGAAACCGCTTTGCTGTGTGACTTGATGGATGATAGCTAACATCTCTGAACCTGCAACCGCAGGCGAGGGTATTTTTGTAAAGATTAATTGATATGTATTTTCTGAAGTTCCCTGATACACGGGGGTACTTAGTAACTGTTTTGATTTGGGTTTATTGTGAAGACTTTAATTCACAGAGTCTGCCTTGGGGGTTGGGGAGAGACACAGTATAGAGACATTTTGCTTGACTGGGCATTTATCTGTGGGATTGGCCCACAGAATTTGTTTGATTCTCTCTCTTTCTTTTTCTTAGAATTCATTTGATTCTCAAAAGGGTTCATGACCCCAAAACATTTAAGAACCACTGCAGTTGAATTTGATTTCTGTCCTATGGCTAAAAGCCACTGAGCTAAGATTACATTAAGTACCCATGTTTTCCTGGAATCATGCTGGGGGCTGTTCAAGTAAGTGCAGCTCGAGAAAGCTGCCTTTTAAAAGTTCACAATTTAAATGTGCTCAAACCTGGACCTGGATAATGTGACAGAATCATGCCACAAGACAGGAGAAGACATAACAGCTGAGTTAGGTACACATATGGATAACTATAAAAAATGACCTGAAGGGGTCAGGAAAAATTATTTTAAAATCACTAACTATAAAACCAATAGACATATACTATTTGATTCCATTTCAATTTTTCTCTCAAGAGAACTATCTACTAGCGAACTACTATTATTGTGTACCAGATGGTGGGTTGTTTATTAGAAAAGCTTGCTCTTATTCAGTCCTTATCACCACACTATGGGGTAGATATAGATATTATTTATATTTTACTTGGAAGCATAGAGCCACAGAGATTATATGACTTGTCCAAATTTATACAGCTAGCAAACAGCAATTTTCAAAACCATGCGTTGTCCTGGGACTTATCTTGGAGTGTCCTCATTCCTTTGGCACCTTTTTCAATCCAGAGAAGGAAGGGCATCATGTTTGCTACTTTGGGCTAAAGCTGAGGCCAGTCCTCAGCCTGATCTATATTTTAACAATGGAGAATATGATTTTGTCACGTTAGAGAGGTCAGAGGTGTGGTTGACTTCATGCAGGACTGGACCATTTCTCTGGGTTTCTCTTGAGCCTGCCCTCTTCTCTGGCCTGGTATTAACCCCAGGGCTGAGGAGTGGTCTGAGGCAGATTTCTGTTAGACTTACACTTAGTAACATCTAGAGAGAGAGTTGGGGATGGCCCCTTCTGGGTTTCTTCCTTAGAAACAGGGAGATAGTTTCCAGAAGGTCCAGGAAAGTTTCTGTCATGTCTCAAAGGCTAAACAATGGACATATACCCATTCCTGAATGAAGAACTGTGAAGAGGCTTGTGCTATGGTTTGAATGTGACCCCCTCACTATGTAATGAAAATTTATCATTGCCATGGTATTGGGAGGTAGAGCTCAGTGACAGGTGATTACACCACGAGGGGAAGTGAGTGGATTATCACAGGAGCAGGTTCATTGTGGTGGGGGCGAGTTCATTATAAAGGGGACATCAGTGCCCTTTCGCGCACACATGCTCTCTCTGCCCTTGTACCGTGTGACGCCTCCTACCCTGGTATAACATAGAAGAAGGCTCTCGCAGTACGCCAATTTCAGAATCTTGCACTTCCCGGCCTTTAAAATGGCAAGAAATAAATCTTTGTTCATTATAAAATATTCAGTCCATGATATTCTGTTACAGCAGCACAAAATGGACTAAGACAGGCATGGGTTGCCATGATGGGATGTTGGAGGATCAATTCTACAAAATTAGATCTTCGAAACAAGAAACCGACCAGGCAGGGAGGGAGGAAGGCTGGGTAGCTACTTGGATTTTATGGAAATGTACCCCAGTTTCTTCCTTTGCACAACTACAGCAACATCTACTTCACAGGCTGTCCTGAGGTTGCATGAGATGGTATCGACGGAGAACCTTTTAGAGTCGAGCGCCCTAACTGCAACCCCAAACCCACTTACTTATCACAAAGTGCCAACGCTGCAATTAAACCTGAATACTGAGATTGTAGTTTAGAAAAAACAATTTGTACATTCATTTGTCTTAAAAGAAAAGCAGCATGTGTGTCATAGGTTTGCCGCCACTGTTCTAGATGATGCTTGTTGTTCTTTTGGTAAAGTGCGCAAGGTTACCTCAAAGAAACTGGGTAGTACGATAGAATTATTGGAGGAGATATCCTGTCCCTTACCTGCACCCTGGATAAGTCAGTTATATCCTTTTAATGGAAATTTAAGACAGAAAGAAGAGGAGAGAGGGATGGAAGGAGGAAAGAAGAGGAGGGAGGAAGACGGGGGCAGGGGGAGATGATGAAGGGTTGGAACTGATTCACCCCGAGGTAGGCAGACTGAAGAGACTGCCTCCCCTTCAGTTTCCTCTCTGGAGCCTCTCAGTTTCCTCTGTAGGGCCTGTCCTCCCTCAGTTTTGTAGGCTTCCCGATGTCCTTTCGTGCCTGAAGTGGTGATTCTTTGTGTATGATGAAGTGAGGCCCTCAGAAGAAATCCCAAGGAATGGAGGGAAGCAAGAAAGATGCTGTCTCGGGTGGGGCTGAGACATCTCTCAGGCTGTGGGGTATAAATTGTGAGTTTGTGTACCGCCAAGGTAGTTTGCTTTTATTGACTCCCATGTCATTTAGAAGGAGCTGGATGGAAAGCCCCCAGGGCAGTTTGGGTGGAGGGCAATTTTCTGGAGAGGGCGGCTGCTGTGTTCCATTTGTACTGACGCTCTCAGCGGCTAGCAGTGAGCTGACTAAAAGGAAGTGGGCCTGGGTGGAGTAATGGTAGCATCTATAACGATTCCCTGTGTCCTCTTTTTCTGCTTAAATTAATCAAAGTTAGTGCCTTTGCTAAGGTGATGGTAGTTATTGTTACCATTGTTGTTATGGACTGTAGTTTACCATTACTACTTTTAGCCAGTGCTCCCAAAATCTGTGCGGAAGGTTCACGGCTTCTAAGGAATGGGTGGTGAAGAAGCTGCTGTCTTAGGCAGCTAATTTGAGATCAGGCTGTTTTTATAAAGAGACAAATTACAGAGGAAGAACCAAACCTTTGGAGTTAGGTTCTCCATATTTTACTGATTTTTTGTGAGAAAGTAAGATGGAAGTGAGAAGAGAAGCCATGGAATCTTTGGTTCTGAAACAATCCCTTTCGCGCCGCCTCCCATAAATAATTTAATCAAATGATAGCCATTCCTTCTTTTCAGTGGAAGCTTGATCTATTTGAATTCTCAGAGGTATCCTGGACTCCATGTCCAAGGCTCTCTGTGAAGCAAATTGATGTTGCAGACTTGAATCACTTTGATTTAGCATTTGAAAAACTTACAGACTAGAAAAGAAAATGAGAACATAAATGGGCCTATGTCAAAGCAGAAGGAAACACATGTATTGCCTGAGAGGCGTGCGGACCAGCCGCTTACAGGGGCTCACAGGAGGGCTGAGGACTCCCGGGAAGGGCTCATGCAGTGGCTGTGTAGAAATGGGCCTTGATAGTGGATGAAGTTTAGACTTTCAGAGGCGAGCCATGGGTGGACAGAACAAGAGCAAAGACATCAAGCAGAGAGTTGGGAATCTGTTGGGGTTAGGGGGTGGGGGAGGGAACCAACTGGCCTGGCTCAGCAAGTGGTCCTCTGAATCCAGACGTGACACTCCTGAGTCTTCTCCAAGAGGGGACCATTCACCTGTTGCTTTCCAGTTGACAAAATGTATGCCCTCTTGCCTGCTGTTGTTAGTATGGAGGACAAGCAAAGGCCAAGAAGAGGAGGGCACAGGAGTGTGAGATCCAGAGATCTAGGGGCAGTGGAGTGGAGGAGCCGTTGGGGTCTTTCCTGAGGAGGCAATGGGCTTAGCCTGTGAGGCTGGGGCAATGGAAGGAATGCTTCTAACAGGCAATGAGACCTACACAGAGCTGAGAGCAGGGGAAGGAGCTAGGGGCTGGAATCTATCCAGGAGAACATGCTGTCCTGATAAGTTCTCTATGGCTCATCTGTGGGTGGTCATTTCCCAGGGGTCAAACCCTAGGATAGAGTGAAGCCACAGAATGTTAACCCATCAATGCTTATGAGACCTTGTAAGTACTGAGACCCATCAGAGCAGTTCCTTTCTCAACCAGCCCAGATATCTTATCTAGGTCTCTAGTGAAGTATTCCAGGCTCTTTCACTTTCAGTTGCTGTTGTGGTTTGTGTCTAGATGTCCCCTCAAAGCCTCATGCAGTCATGGGGTGGACTTGTAGAGTTTTTGATTGATTCACGGTCCAAGGCTGGGATTATGGGTTTGAGCGCTACACCTGCCCTGGGGTGGATAGTTTGCATACAATACAGGGAGAGAAAGATCCTGCTCTCTGCTCCTCCTCCCTTTTGCTTTTGCTGCTTTTGCTATTTTCCACCCACCATGAACTGCTGCCCTCCGCCTTGGAGCCAGCCAAGTATGGACTGAAACATCCACAAACTGTGAGCAAAATAAAACCTTTCCTTCCTTAGTTTTGGGTGTCAGGTATTTTGTCTCAGCAATGAGAGAAAAGTAACTAAGACAGTTGCTCAAACTGCAAACTCTATTATCTGAGAAAACTCAAGCAAGATGCAGAACTTCCTTGTAGCTCAGTCCCTCACCTATAACACAAGATTGACAATAGGATCCATCTCCACGTATGGTTGTCAGGATGAAATGCATTAATATGTCGGTGCTCATCACAGCATGTGCCAATCTGTTTATTCCTCTATCAACTCCAAGTGGAAGTGGGGGCAACTATAGGCCATAATGTTGGGAGCAAGGAGTCAGAGGATGAGACACGTTCCTAGGAAGGGGCATTCTGGGGCCACTGGGAATGCCAAGGACTGCAGACTGGCTTGGATACCTGGTACTGGAGAGCATGGGTCCCTTCCTCAGCAGAGGCCTGAGGCCACACCACACACTGCACGTAGAAGCTCCCACCTTGAATCCAGGGGTGAGGTTAATACATGTACAGGGAAGGAAAAGACGTTACTGCCTTGCCCCTCCTGAGCACCATCAGCTGTGGAAAGCTCTTCCTTTCAGCAGCTGCAGCCATTCTCAGTCATGTGAAAGACTTCCCCGAAAAGAAAATCTCCCTTGAGGAGAGGTGAGAGAATAGCTGTGGAAGCATCCAAAGTGGAAAGGCCACAGGCAGCAAGAGATCTGCGTTTCCACCCTGGAATGGTCTGCACGTGCTGTCAAAGGAGGTTCATCTGCTTGAGCAGCTGCAGAGAGAAAAGCTCTGACATCACTAATGGAAAGCAAAAGAAAGCAAGGAGAGAATGCCCCATCATGCTTTAAGGCGGCTGTGTCATTGACTATGGTTGACAGGATTGCTTGCAGCCTCGGAGCCTGGAATCACAGAACGTCAGAACTGTATGAGCCTAATTTTCCTGGAGGCTGAACACTGACCTACTTCTTATGGTCTAGTTTCTTCCTGAGATACTCGCCTGCTCTTGAGCTGACATATTCCTTCCCAGAGCTCTCCAAGTAATGATGCATAGGGCATAAGTGCTCACAAAGTAAAAGGGACCTTCACTTGCACATCTTTACTTTCTGTTATTATAAGGAATTGAATTTTATCTCTCTCTCCTCTGCTCCCACCCCATTTTTTAAGTGGAGAAGCCTATAACTAGTGAGGCCATGCCCTCAGGTGTGCAAAGTCCTGCTTTCGTGCCAGTTGTCTCTGGCATAATTGTGAACATCCCCCCTTTGTACACTTACATGTATGCTAGTTTGGGCCATAAATTAGATGATCAACTGTCCCAGTGTGGGCTCCCTTTAGGCAGACACTGAGACAAGGATTCAAACTGACTTGGGAAGTGCAGGGAACACACTGCTGGGAGAATGGTAAAGCCAGACAAGGAAAGGAACACAGCTCAGAAGGAGCATTGCTATTCAGACAGCTACCATAGTGGGCAGCTGAGGCCAGATCCGGGGCAAACTCTGGGAAATGGCACAAAATGTATGCTGCTGAATTTTCTACTACAGAGGCACGACAAGGGAGCTGGGGTAATTATACACCAGCTCATGAGTCAAAGTGCTGCTTCTAGGGGTTAATAATTCCCTACCACTTCTAGTTCACCTCCAGGGCAGAGTGTCCCTTTGTGGTTTCTGGAAAAGAATCACATGCATCAAGGAGCAGACTCCTCACTCAAAAGTCAGTAGGAGCCAGGAAATCTAAGGAATACAGATGGGTGCTGGATTGCCCTACCTGTAACTACCTTCTCTCTATCATTTGACAGGCACTCTGCCATCTGCAATTTGACCAATAACTTTCTGTTTCTAAATTCAGTAGAGTTTCACTTCCTCAGTGGCTTTGGTTTTAGTTCATTTTCTGTTGCTATAATAGGATGCATGAAAGTAGGTAAAGGTAAGAGGTAATTTATAAAGGTATAGATCTAGAAGACAATCCTCCAAGAGTGAGGGTTCACTTGTGTGAGAAAGACATTAATCTACTCCCTATGGCCCCTCCCCCATAACCCAGAACCTTCCAAGGAGCACCACCTCTCCAATGCTGCCACAATCAAAGGTCAACATGAGTTTCGGAGGGGACAGACCATAGCACCTTCCCGTGTTCTTTTAACTGGTGCTCAGTCTCTCTCGCCAGATTCTTTGTTTACTTGGGTTTTGTGACCCTGCTTTTTAAAAAATCCCTTGATGCGCCTATTGATTTTGACGAACTGTGAGCAGTTCCCAAAGTTCTCTTCTTTTCCCCAATAACTTTCCATGTCTATGATTTCAATAGTTACCTCCATGCAGATGGCTCCCAAATTAATAATGTGCTCTTAAATTCATGAACTTCTTTAATTGATAAAAAGCCCTTTCTCACGGGAGTCTTTTCCACTCCGAGTCTACTGTTGTTCATGCTGTAGTTGCGTCAATCACAGTTGCTCTCTGGGGACCCACTTCCACATCTTGGCTGCCTGCTCTGTGGCTTTATTAATGTTGCTGCTTTTTATGTTTCTGCTTTAGTTTCAAACTCAGTGCATTCAAAGCTTGGTACTGCTCCCTGAGGTTGGCGAATGCCAATCTTCAGCTTTAGAAATCTTGGTTTCTTGTCCTTGTTCCCGGAGTCTTGTGCCGTCCCCTTCCCACTTGGGCTTTGTTATGGTTGAGTTCTAAAATGTCTCCTGAAGGTCTCCTGTGTTTGGCAGTGGGGCCTTGTAGGAAGAGGAGAGTCCCTGGGGCGTGACCTGGAAGGGTGCCTTCTCGTTTCCAGCTGCTCCCTTCTCTCTGTGCCTCCTGGTCCCTGTAAAGTGAGTGGCTTTCCTCTGCCATGCATTTCTGCCAGGGTGTTCCTGCCTTGGAGCCTGCTGTCCACCCTGGACTAAAATCTCTGAATCTGTAAGCCAAAATTAACCTCCCCCTTAGTTTCCAGCACTGGGTACTTGGTCCTAGTGACAAGAAGGTGATGAATACAGGCTTGTTCAGTAGCTTCTGGATGCAGTTTCCCCTCTCCTCTCCACTTATTCCCATCGTAGAGATGGCATTTGCAATGACACGAGGGCCACTGATCAGCCCTTGGGAGAGGGAGAAAATGATTGGCTCAGTACACAACTTGCAAGGTGCCAGTGTGTTCAGCTTCTAGGACAACTGGGATGAAGTTCTCCAGCATCACCAGCTCTCTGTCTAATCTCAACTGCCTTGCTCAGCCCAGTCTGTTCTTAGAGCAGGACCCATGACCACCTGCAGGTTTCCCTTACATCTTATTCAAGCAGGACTTCCTTTCTTTAGTTCCAGGTCATTTTTATTTTAAAGAATTCTGAAAAACAACAACAAACAATCCTAATGGTCTGGAATTAGATCCTATGCCCAGTGGCCATGGTACTAGCACTGGCAACCTCTTCTAGGACTAATCTTGAATGATTAAACGAGGAGAAGACATTCCCAAGAGAAAGGGGTTAGTTGCCAGAAGAAAAAAGGAAAAGTACTGAGCGGTCAAGATAATGTCTACGCTACCATTTTACCTTTGTGTCAATCCCTAATGCCTCTGTACAGGCCGTCCAGGCCTCTGTCTTCTTTCATTCCTCTGAATGGCTGTCATATTTTTTGGATATGCTACTCACTTGCCATTCAGTTAACTGTTCACCTATTTATTCTCTCCTTCATGTGGCTGGGTGTTTTTTTTCTTTCTTCTTTTTTCTTTTTTTTTTTTGACTGTACAGTTGTCTTAATTTACTTTTTACCAAGTAAAAATCCAAGCATAAGACTTTACCCAGAGTATGTTCAATAACAGATCGTATGATTTGGTTCCCACTGAGGTGTGGTCCACACTGAACATGTATCAGCCTGGGATGTCTAGCAGAGAAAAAAGCCCTGTGCTGACAGTCAGGGGGCCTGATTTCTGGTTCTCACATGAGCCATGTGGTGTTGGCTGTTTCATGGATTTCCCATATGTGAAATGATGACAATAACATGTGCCCTACCTCTTAGGACACATTGGGACAAGGAAAAGGAGGGTTCTATATAAGTGCAAACTGTATGTGACTACACTGGTAATTCAAAGAGCTAGTGCAGATATTACTATTTCCAGCTCAGATATTACTATATTTCAGGTACATGTTTTTGTACCAAGTTTGTCTTTACACAATGTTTTTCCTCTCTAGATAAAACCACTGAAACTGCTGGAGACATGAACTGGTGGTTAATCTAATCATTAACTTATAAAGGCTTTGTGGAACTTCAAAAAAAATCTAACAGTAAACTTTGTTTTCCATTCTAATTGGAAAAGTCATTTCTTTGGTCCCATTTGGCATTCAAGTACCGAACTGCCAAATTACAACTTTGCTGTTAGGTGTACGTGTTCATTTTTGTATTTTGACAACTGTTTAACCAATTTTGGTAATGAAATGTTGACATTATGTTCTTTTTAAAGATCAACCTTTTCTTTTGCTCACTGCTTAAGAATCCAGACTTTAATTTTCTTCTCTTAATCTAGTTGCAGGTAAGCAATTCAAATTGCCTGTTATTTTATTTATACATATTATTAGGCACCTGGTCAATGGGTATCACCTGAATCATTAAGGTCTGTACCCAGTCCAGAGGTGAAGACTAATGAGAAACAACCCTATCTAATTACCTATAGTTATTCATGTAACAATTCTCTAAAACTGTATGAATTAGGATAAGTTAATTATTGTATAGCAACCACAATTTTCAGTGTCATAATGCAATAAAAGTTTATTTCTCACTTACATGGTTAAGTGGCTCTCTTTCTAAGCAGTGACACAAGGATCCAGTTTCATTCAGTCCTATGATGTCATCCTCTTTGACTGGTGTCCTCTAAGGTCACCAAGAAAAGGCACAGTGGTGTGGGTAAGGCACACTGGAGACTTATTCACCTCAGGTAGTGGTTAATACACATGGCCTCTGCTCATATCCCACTGGTCACACTGGTCCATCTAGGCACCTACACCAGCTTAGGTGCTGGGCAGCTGCCCCCCAGCCTCACCTGAAGTAATCAAAAGGGACACATACCTTAAGTAGACCACCAGCTGCCTCCGCTCTGAGTTGTTCTATTTTTATAGGTGACAAAATTGAGGGGTTAAGGAACTTACCCAAGGTCACACAGCTACTGTGTGGCTTTGTTTGGTCCAAAGCTCACGCTGTCACTCTAATTTTTTTGCTATGCCTTTGCAGAGGCCTGCAGGCCACAGTTGATCTATGTGCCTGTTAAATGCTTCCTTCTGATTTGGCCCATCTGGAAAGCTGTCTTGATGCTGCCTTAACTTTCTGGTCTGATTTTCCTCTTGGCTTTTGGCTATGACTTAGGTCTTGCTAGTTTGCCCTAACTGTCTCCTGCAGGTGTGCTCATAGCACTAGATAAGGTTTCCATCTTTGTGACATGGAAAATAAAAGAGATTAGAGCTTTCACAACTACTGTTAAAAGAGGGTGGTGGCAATTGTAGATACAGCTTCTGGCATCTTTGCCTGTAAACAGTTATTTTATGGATCCATTTCAAATAGGTTAGTAAACGGCGATGTGAAAGGGTAGGTTCTAGAAGTCTGGATACAGGAGATTGCGTGGGATTTGAGAACTGGAAGCAATTTGTTTTGTGAGCACCAGCATGTACAATGGACTTCTCAGGAGCAGCAGGATAAATACATAGATCATTCTTTGCCTTCGAGTTTTGGATGAACCAAAGTAAAGAGTTGGGATCACATTTACTCTGCTTGACACAGATGTATGAAATATTAGTCCCATTTACAAATGCCTGATCACATTGAGTTCCGATTGCTATGGGTGTACAACAAATCACAGATGAACTTAGTAGCTTAAATAACCATATATTATGTCATAGATTTATGAAGCAGGAATTCACACTGGGCACAGGAGGGCTGGCTTGCGTTTGTTTCCCAATGTCTGGGGCCTCAATGGAAGCCTCAGTAGTTAAAGGTTGGGGTCCTCTGAAAGCACATCCGTTCACAAGTCTGGTGGATTGTTCCAGCCATTGATCGGGCCTCTTCACATGGATCTCTCCACGGCATCTATGTGGGCCAGTAGGGCTTTTGCAGTGAACATCGTATCTGTTTCAAGAGGTGGGGAATGGAGGGGAAGGAGAGGAGAGGTAGAAGTCATGTTTTCACCTGTCCTCAGAAGTTACAGAGCATTGCCTAGTCCATATGTCACTCAGTCATTTAGCAGTCACTCAGCAGTCACACAAAGTTCTGCTGAGTTCAAGGCAAGGAGAGAGAGATTCTATTCCTTGATGAGGCATGATAGGGTTGGGGAAGAATGAGTAGGACTTGAATTATTGGTTTGACCAATTTCTGAAAAATCTAACCTGTTGCATCTTGTTTTTGTGCTAATTTGTTTTATTTTATTTTATTTTATTTTAAAGACAAAAGAATGGAGACATATGAACCAAAAAAGCCATAAACAATACAGAAAATACAAAGTTATACAGAATATAGTAGGGAATTAGCACTGGATGTTGTATTACATAGTTATCTTCACATTAGTTAACACAAAAACATTAAAGGAAATACCAAATTATAGAGAAGATAGTAGGGAATTTGCACTGGATGTTGTATAATATAAAGTTATCTTCACTTCCATTAATACAAAAATGATTGAGGAAATACAGAATTATAGAGAACATAGAAGGGAATTAGCTCTGGATGCTGTCCTACATAATGTTACCTTCACCTTTGTTACTCAGTTACACAGATGATGGCCCATTTGATCATTCAATTTTTCTCCTCCCTCATCTCCGTTGCCCTACCACTCAATCA